>JAEMHR010000173.1:0-48123 GCA_016490725.1 Amphichorda felina
TGGGGGGAGGGAGGGGGCAGATGGCAGACGGGGCCAGCATATCGAGGCCTCGCCAGGCAGCATGTACATTGATGGTGGTCAGAAGAAAATAATACACGAGACCCTGCCAGCCTTTGAAGACTCATAATGTTTCAAGAATTTCTTTTGCTGCCTGATGTGGTGGATCTCTGAGGCAGACACGTCAGATTCAAGGCAGTCAGCATCCAAGGCAGGCGCATTGGAGGCAAAGAGTGACTGCCTGCCCAGATGACAGTCACAGGCGGTGGTGCAGCATTTTTATACGCCCGCCTAGGTAGTGTTGCTAGTAGATAAGTGCCAGTAGCCCAGTTGCTGCCCAGCTACCAGTACCTACCTGTGAAACTCCCCACTCCAGACTGGACTCCTCTATAGCACCCATCACGAACCACTTCAAAGTTCCAGGTTAGATAAAACCTTCCATCAAGAATAACACCCCCAAAATGGCCCAAGATGCCGCCGCCCCCAATCCACCACCGCCGCCAGCACCGCCCTCCCCGCAGTTCACCTTCCCCCCGGCCCTCGCCCAGTGGAACGTCTCCATGAAGGGCTGGCTCCAGGCCAACGACAAGCACTACGACGGGCTGCACGCCAGCGCGCTCGTCTACGACCCGCGCGGGCGCACGCTGCTCCTCCAGCGCGCGGCGCACGACAGCATGCCCAACCGGTGGGAGCCCGCGGGCGGCGCCGTCGACGACAACGACGAGACCATCCTGCACGCGTGCGCGCGCGAGCTGCGCGAGGAGGCCGGGCTGGAGGCGCGGCGGCTGGTGCGCGTGGTGCCCGAGACGGGCGTGGGGGACGTCTTCACCAACCGCACGGGCAGGCGGTTCTACTACCGGTTCGTGTTCGAGGTCGAGGTGGAGGACGTGGGCGCGGTGAGGACGGATCCCGAGGAGCACTCGCGGTGGGTGTGGGCGACCGAGGACGAGGTCAGGGCGGAGAGGAGGGAGGACGGGAGCGAGATGCCGCTCACGGCGGCCATCACCAAGAGGGTGCTGCTGGAGGGGTTCGAGGCGAGGGCGGCGGTTGCTGCCGGGGAGAGCTGAGTGCAGGATAGATGGAGGAGCTGAGTGAGCGCAGGACAGATGGAGGAGCCGGGTGCGGGTGCGGGATAGATGGACGGGTATGAGCTGGGCGGTCCACGAGACAGTTTTGCACGAAAATGTTGTTTCTAATGATAGATAGTACCTAGCATGATGATAGATGGCCACCTGCGCCTAATGACATCCATCTACGCACGCTTCGCCCTGGCAGCACCCAGCGTCGCCCGCAGGTTCACGATCCTCTCCGTCGCGGCATCAAACTCGGCCCTGTCCACCGTGCCCGAGCTGACGGCCCCCTCGAGCACGGTCCTGACCTCGACGCCCTGCTGGATGTCCCTCGCGCTCGACAGCAGCAGGTCCATGCCGGCGTTGGCGGCCGCGGGCACAATCACGTCCAGGCCGCCCAGCGAGCTCAGCGACCCGGCCTCGATGGCGTCGGACACGGTCACGCCCTGGAAGCCCAGCTCGCCGCGCAGCTTCTCCGTCAGCCAGACGCGGCTCAGCCCCGCCGGGTGCTCGGCGTCGACGGAGGGGTAGATGGCCCACGAGGGCATGATCATGCCGACGCCGGCGGCGATGGCCTGGGCAAAGGGCGCCATGTCGACGCTGGCCAGCTCGTCCAGCGTCGCGTCCAGCGTCACGGGCACCTCGTCCGTGTTGGAGCCCCGGGGGGCGCGGCCGAGCCCCGGGAAGTGCTTGGCCGCGGCGGCGACGCCGGCCTCCTGCATGGCCGTCAGGAAGGCGACGCCCGCGGTGGCGACCTTGGCCGACGCGTTGTTGTACGAGCGCTCGTACTCGTCGATGAAGTTGCCCGCCTCGTGGAACACGTCCAGCACGGGCGCCAGGTTGGCGTTGTTGCTGTACCGCGTGAGCGTCTCGGCCGCCTCGGACCCGGCCTTGGTGCCCGCCGCCTTGAGGTTGGGCTGCTGGCCCGTGACCTTGGCCGACGTCGAAGGGCCGCCGTCCTTGATGCGCTTGACGTAGCCGCCCTCCTGGTCCGTCATGATGAGCAGCGGCGCCGACGCGACGCCCGTGAGGGACTCGATGAGCGCCGGCGCGGGAGACTCGGCGTAGGCGGCCTGCAGCGCCTTCATGCCCTCCGGGGTGGCCGTGGCGTCGATGTTCTCGCCGAAGAGGATGACGCCGCCCACGAGGCCGGCGCGGGTGAGGTTGAGGAGCTCCTCGGGCGGTTCGGCGACGGACGGGTACGAGTAGATGGTGTGGATGCCGGCCAGGATGGACAGGTCGGCGTCCCGCTGCTGGTGATGGGTGGGCTTGGCGGACGCCGAGGCGGCCAGGCCCGCGAGGGACAGGAGTGTTGCGCGGTGCATCGTGATCCGGGTGGCGGTGTTCTTGTCTTGTCTTGTCTTGTCTGTTTATCCCTCTGTTGTCCCTGGGCGGGCAGAACCTGGGGTAATATAGGCCGCGACGACGTACGTCCTTCTTTTCTTCGACAGCGGCTATGCGGCAGTCCGGTCCAGGGTGTTGATCATGCCCACATCCTATCGCCGGTGGGGAATGCCAGACGTGACATCGGGGTTGCATTGCATGGGGCGCTTACACCAGCGTGGAAGCACGATAAGTCCACGCTGTGGCCCGCCGTTTCATGCCCCTCCTCATGCCCCTCTGCCAGGTTCCTATCCGGGTATACAGTTTGCTGCGAAAGCGGACGCAGTTCCGGCGGCGAAACGTGTGCCTGGCGCCTGTCCTGCGAGGTGCATTACGAGATGCCCAAATGGCCACGGACCGATCTTGCCAGGAGCAGCACGAGTACCTGATGCTATCATTACACGACTTACAACCCGAGGACTGTGGGTGAGACACGGCGGAGGACTCCGGGGCCGGGCGGATCCGATCATGGGGGCCGGACCCACAATTCCCCCGGGGCGGAAGTTGCTCCAGGTTACGTACAGTCTTTGACGAGGCTGAAACTCGACGAGAAATACTCCATATGGTGAGGAAGTCTCTTCATGTAAAATCCCGAATACTACCGAGTGCTGCTACTAGTACCATCATCTCTGCGCCCGCCTCCCCCCTTCACACGTACGGGAACTGGACGTCCCGCCCCAGCGCCGTGGCCACCCAGGCGCCCACGGTCCTGCGCACAATGTTGTTGCTCGACCACTCCCTGGACGGGTGCACGCGGTGGGCCATGTGCACAAACAGCGTGCCGCTCTCGCGGTCGGCGACCAGGCTCGTGCCCGTGAAGCCCGTGTGGCTGGCGGCCTGCGGGTTGGCCATGGGCCCCGCCGTGTACTCCTGGTCCAGCTCGAAGCCGGCGCCGCGGCCCTGGCCGAACCAGTCGGTGTAGACGGCGTCGACGCTCTCCTGCGACAGCACGCGGTGGCCCCCGTAGGTGCCGTTGCGCAGCAGCATGTGGCACAGGCGCGCCACGTCCAGCGCCGTGGTGAAGACGCCCGCGTGGCCCGACACGCCGTCCAGCGACCAGGCCTGCTCGTCGTGGACGCTGCCCCGGACCGGCTGCGGCCTGTCGGGCGTCTCGTCGCCGACCACGACGCGCTGGAACTCGGTCGGCGCCGTGCGGCCGTAGCGCCGGTAGCCGCCCTCGCGGTTGCCGCGGTTGTAGTACGTGTCCGTCATGCCCATCAGCGCCGTCACCTCGGCCATGACGTCGTCGAGCGGGCGGCCCGTCACGCGCTCGATGAGCAGCATCATGGTCATGTAGCTCATGTCCGAGTACTGGTACACGGTGCCCGGCTCGCTCTCCAGCCCGTAGTCGAGGATGCTCTGGATGCGCTCCTCGTACGTGGGCAGCAGGTACAGCAGCGGCGTCGGGTCGGGCGGCAGGCCGCTCATGTGCGTGAACAGGTGCAGCACCGTGACGTTCTCCTTGCCGTTGGCGGCGAACTCGGGCAGCCACTCGGCGACGGTGCCGTTGAGGGTGAAGAGCCCCTGGTCGATGCAGCGCAGGGCCACGACGGTGGTGAACATCTTGGTCAGGCTGGCGGCGTCGAAGATGGTGTCGACGGTGGCGTCCTCCTGCTGGTCCGGGGGCAGCGGCGTGCCGGCCGTGCCGTTGACGCCGGCCCAGAGGCTGCGCTTGCCAAAGGCGAAGTGGCTGACGATGATGCCGTCGCGCGCGACCAGCGTGACGCCGCCGGGCTCGACGGGAAGCACCTGGTTGTGCGTGGCCGCGCCCCAGTTGCGCGCCTCGGTGAAGGCCGTCAGGTTGGCCTCCATGGCCCTGAGCGGCTTGGACAGCATCCCCACCGACTCGGGGCGCCCCGGCCGGAGCACGTCGTGGCCCAGCGCCGAGGCCGCGGCGGCGACGAGGGCGAGAGGGGAGGCCTTCATGGTGGTGGTGGCGGTGGTGGTGGTGGTGGTGGTGACGATGTTTGATGTCCGCCTGCTGTGATGATGGCGGTAATTATGTGCACGCCGGCCAGGTCAGCCAGCGCCGCCAGAGGGGATCGCGATCCATGATATGCAGACGCGATTCGCCCTGCTTGCTGTTATCAGCTGGCCTGTCTTCCCAGGCCCTGCGGAATGCCTCCGATCGCCGCCCCTGCCACCATGTAACCTCTGATCCCTGGCCTCCCCACGGATGCAACCTTGGGGCCCCTGGGCACCTGGGCCCCTGGGAGTTTCTTGGAGCAATGGGGACGCCTGGAGACGCCTGGCTGGTACCGGGTATTCGGCGTGCGCACCTCTGCATCATTCGCCAATGGCTTTCCCATCTGGGCCAAACCCGGCAACCCGGCAGCGACAAAAGTGCTCCAACCCCCATCTGCATGAACCACGTCACGGGGGTGATGATGGCCTTCATACTGGGTGATGCCAGCCGCGATAGGAAAGACAGGCCTGTCTGGAGTTCTGGACCCGTGGCACTGGGCCCCCTTGGCCGCCCCTCTAATAACATGAACATGGTTATCACGGTATCACCATTATGTAGCGCATCCGGCGAGCCGTCCATCCCGAGATCCAGTGGGTCGTTCGCCCCGATAAGCACCGACTCCCCCGGACTCTGGCCCGGCACCAACGGCATGGAGTCTGCGCCGTCGCTTGTTGGCGTTCTAGTTCACGTTATCTGGCTTTGGGGAGCACATCTGTACAGAACCATAGGTGAGCGCTAGCTATTATTTTGTGCCGTGCAATGTTACCAACCTCGAAGTGATGACCGACTTGTATGGAATCAGAGGCCGAAAGACATGGGCATTGCCAGCCCCGTCAGTCCTCCTCCCGCTTCCTCTTCCTCTCCTTCCCCGCCGCGGAGGCTCTACCACCACCACCACCACTACTACTGCCCCCGGCCTTGGCAAACAGGCTATCCAGCTTCTGCTGGCCCTTCTCCTCCCTCTCGACCCTGACCTTCTCGCCCGCCGACACCGGCGGCAGCCCCTGAACGCGCCGCTTCGCGTCCTCGAGCAGCTCCACCTCGCGCTCCCGCTGGGCCTTGACCGTGGGCACCGACCACGAGCGGGAGGCCGCCGCCTTGTGGGCGAGCTTGTACTTGGAGCCGCGGAGGTGCGTCTCGTACGTGTTGGCGTCGACCTTCTTGACCATCTGTTACAGCGCCCCGGGAGGAGGGGCAACAACGTAAGTATTCTCATCCGCAGCCTCGTTCGGCACAGACCTGACGCGGGCACGATGTCCTCACCTGATGGGCCACGATGAGCCAGTGATACTCGGTCCCCACGGGCGCGCCGCTGCCCCTCGGCGCGTTCCGCGCCCTCCTCTTGGTCGTCTGGTAGTCCACGCTCCACAGATCCGGCTCCTCCTTGGTCTCCCTCCACACGCCCGGGTCGTAGTTCCAGGTGTGCGACCCGCCGATGGCCATGCCCGAGTAGACCTGGCCCTGGAACGACTTGAGCGCGTTGTAGCCCCCGCTGGCGGCGTATGCGGGCCCGCAGGGGATGCTGGTGCCGTGGTGGCCGTCGCTGGGGACGTCGTCGTCTTCGTCTAGGAGGGCGAGGGGATCGGGGGATGGGGACTCGTCCGGTCGGGTCTCGCTAACATGGTCCTCCTTTTTCGGGACCGCCGTATTGTCTGGTGGGGCGGGGGGCTGGGATGGGGCCTTTTCTTTGGCGACTGATGCCCTGGAGGTATTGGGCGATCGCCTGGTGCGTTTCGCGGGCGCCATGTCGGTGTGGTTGGGCGTGTAGGTGGGCTTGAGGCTTCTCCAGATCCCTAAGCAGATCGAGCCGTGATTATGGCTTTGCCGGATTCAAGCAGTGATGGCTAATGGGAGTGTCGTGTTATGTGTTGCAAACGGAGAGCCGGACATGGAGGCCAACGTGGTGTCGCAATTACAGATGGTTTACATCACCCACCTTGGGTACATAGTGAACATGTTCCATTCTCGAGCCCAACACCACACAGGTACGTCAGGTGTACGTCGCAAACAGACGGGATCTGCCCATAATCCCAGACCAAACTACAGCAGCGACGAACTGCATCTAGATACTCCCCCCCGACTTCTTCAAGCCCTCCTCCAGCGCCCCGATCAGCCCCCTCGCCGTCCGCGCCGCAACGCCCTCCCTCCTCGTCTCCGTCTCCTCCTCAAAGCTCACCCTCCCCTTCCACCACCGCAGCCACCCTTCCGCCCTCGCCCCCTCCTCGGCCCTCAGCAGCCCCACGCTGACATCGACAACCCCCGGCCGGGTCCCGTCGTGCCAGAAGACCGTCGCCCCGCAGCCGCCGCAGAACTCGCGCACCACGCCGGGCGACGACGGGTAGCTCGTCAGGATCCCCCCCGGCAGCGTCGCAAAGTCGAGCGGGATGACCTCCTCCTCCTCCTGCTGCTGCTGCCCCTTGTCCCCCTGTCCGTGACCCCCCGCGGCAGGCACGCGGAGGAAGATGTTGCACCGCGGGACAAACGCCCACTCCTGGATCTCGAACCCCGTCGAGAGGCGGCACGACGCGCACGCGCACGTCCCCGCCAGGTACCGGCTGCCGGGCTGGAGCCACCATTTATCGCTGCCGGGGTTGCTGGCGAGGCGGGCGGGCGTGGTCCTGTACGCGTGCGTGAGGTCTGGGTAGCCGGAGTGGGGGAGGTAGCTCTGCGGGCTGGGGCGGGTGATGCGGAAGCGGACGGAGCCGCACGCGCAGGAGGCCGCGAGGGCGGAGGAGGGGCGGGCGGGCTGGGGCACGGCTGGTGGCTTCTCGGGGGGAGTCGTGCTGGCGGCGTCCATGGGCCGGCCGTCGAAGGAGCGGATCCAGACGGAGGCTCCGCCGTCCTTGGTGTCGGCGACGTGCATGTGCCTCGTGTACCTGGCCTCTGGCGCCCCGGTCGAGCTTGCGATGACACCGGTGGCTACCTCCCACTCTGGTGGCCCGGAGCCTGTCGTCCTGGAGCGGAAGACATGGCAGCCGCACACGGCGCAAAAGTACCGCGTTGAGCCGCCAGGCGAGACGTACGTGCGCAGGCTTTGGGGCAGGGTCGGCGTTCCGATGGGATAGTAGGACGTGCACAGTACGCCGCTACAATGGCGGCAAGTGTCGCAGTGGCAGAGCGACAGGGACTCTGCCTCAGAGTTGTCAGATTCGCTCTGCGTTCGCAGTGGGACGTCTTGACGGATGGTGCCACAGAGGCACGCAATATGGTGAGCGGATGCCATGATGTACTCGTAGGCACGCGACGGTACGGTTCAACTCATGACGCTGGAAGTACGGGCGTGATCATATAGAGGGGTTACACGCAGACGTCAAATCCAGAAGCATTCAACTGCAGTTGCATTCTCCGTACATGCAATACAGTCAGCAGACACGACATATACGATACTACCCCGCATGCTTGCGTTCCGCTCACTGCACCGCCCACTCTATGATACTCAGCTCCAGGGCGCCCAAGGTGTCAAACGGGGAAGGCTGACTTGGCCTGGAGCTGCTCAGAACAATCGGGATGCGGGCGGTGGTGTTTTGCTACCATCACGGCATTGTCTCGGGCTTGTCTCGCCATCTCGGACTGCTGAGGAGACGGCAGAGGCAAGCCGAGTCGCGCGGCCGAGGCGGCACGCACCGGGAGACCGGAGCGGACCCACAAGGCTCCGACACTGCCGGATTGTCGTCCGAGGCTCTTGGTTGGGGGGATGCGCCTCGTTCGATTCATGGCCTGCCCCCTGGGACAACAACAGGGACTATAGATTGCAAATCCGCTGTGATTCCCACTCGTCGCACCGCAGTGGACGACATATGTCAGCGGCAGGCCCAGCCGATCTACCCGGGCCGGGGATGAGTGGCCCGATGGTGATCCGACAAGCAGAGTCCAGTTGGTTGGTTGTCGGCTGGTGGTGCATCTGGCAGATCTAGACCACGGCTCCAACGGCAGAGAGAAGAAACCACGAGCAAAGTAACTTTTCTGGCAGGCCCTCTCGCTCGGCGCTGGGCAGCTCTGGCTGGCCAAGCTGTGTGGGGCTCAGGCGTGGACAGCCTTGACAGCCTTGACAGCCTTGACAGCCAGGGGAGCGAGCGGTGATGCAATTGATGGGTGATGGGTTGGCTGGCAATGGCTGGGCGTTGCACTTGCACCCCACCCACTGGTACTGAGCTGGGCACCAAAAGGATGGGCATCCAGCCCAGCCAGCCAGCCCTCCCCGGCCCCGGGGGGTGGTTTGCGCGTCGTGAGGCGAGGCGAGAATTAAGCTTCTCGATCGACAGTAGGCTTTCCGCCGCGTCGCCGGCTGGTCCGGTGGCTCGGTTGTGGTGGAGGGCTGCTGGCGAGGAGGCATTTCTGGTCCTAGCTACCAGGAGTACTTACTATGCACGTACGCATCTGTTAGGTCGTTGGCGCCGTTGAAACCCATGCGCGTAAAGTGCGTACAGCGCATGTCTAGTGTAGCCCTGGCCGTCACGCGGCAGGAGTTTGGATGCCATCCATCCCCGTGAGCACTGGCCAGCTCTGGGTCAGTCCGACCTGTTCCTGTCGCTGGCGAGAGGCCCTGGCGTGGAGTTTGTGACGGGCGATGGAGTGGCCAAGGCCAGAACTGGCAGGGGTCGCGCCTGGTGGGCTGCATCATCGCCCGCGGCACATCTGCCACCATCGGCTGCTAAACTGCTGCCAGTTACGATGGTGATGCACTCTACATAGTCCTGGGCATCAGGAATCTAGCCCTTGAGCGATTCATTCAGCGCTCCGTACCAGGCAGATTAATCCCTCGATAAGGAGTGGCAAACGAGCCCTATATGGTATTGTTAGCATCCGGAGGGCATATTCGGAGGGCATTCGGCATCAACAAGAGCGACTCGTTATCAACCCAAAGTCGATTACGTAGCCCCGGTCCCAGTCTGTGCCACAAACCACCATAGTTAAGATCCCACCGCATCCTGCGCAGCTGCACGCCGGGGTCATTGCCATCGCACAGCCTCCAATGCCCGGTTTCCCTGCTCAGATCCGTCGACCGTCTTGTTTATCTCTTCCCCGGAGCCCTTCTTTTTGGATTGCTGCTTGTACGAATTCCTTCGTCCAAGGACCCCAGCCGAACGTCTCGCCTCAGCTTGCGTCTCACAGTCTCGCTAGCCCGCGGCCCAACAAACGCGACGAAAAACTACGAGTAGTGTCCGTATTCCTACTACGGATACCGGAACTGGAGACGACTGAGACACGGCCGATCATCACATTACGGCAGCATTGCTCCCATGACATTTGGATGCTCTCGCTGAGCCTCTCTCACGGCTAATCATCTCGGGTGAGCTGAATCTGTTTCCTTGTCTTCGTGTCGTTTCGTCCTCCCTCCCTCCCTCCTCCACATCACATCTCTCTACTTCCCTGCTTCTCCCCTACCTCAGAGAGAGAGCGCGTGGCCGGGCGCGTCACAGATCGATCGTGTAAACGGCTACAGGCAATGTGACGCCCCGCCTCCAAGCGTCAGTGCCCGCACACCGAGACAGGTTGACTACCCTGCCGCCAATTCCCTGTTGTTGGCTGCTGCCGCTGCCAGGCTGGTACATATCACTGCGAGCACGGGGGAACATCGGGTGTTGGTGCCAATGATGGTGCCCGCTGCCAAAGTGGTGCTGCAGAGTGGTGGTGCGTGGTGACTGCCTCCCTCTTGGTGTGCCGCGGATGTGGAGGGTGGAGGTGGATGAGCGCTGTGGAACCTGCAGCGGGACAGGCGACAAGCGTCCCCCAAGCGCCCCCCAAGCGTCCCCCAAGCGTCCGACAAGCGTCAGGCCGGCACTTTGCGCTGACATCACCGCTCTTTCCACCCCCGTTCCTCCATTCCTTGGTCTGGTCGTGCTCGCTGCTTCCCTTGCCTGGTGGTTGGTTGGCTCATGGGTTCTTGCTTTTCTTGCTTCCAAGATTGGGCTCGTTGCTCCATCGCTCATCGCTCCTGCTCCCTTCACGGCACTCCCGGGGCTGCTCCTTGCTCAATGCGGCGCATGGCGGTTTTTTTTTCACCATCCCACCTCATCCCCATCCCATCCCCTAGCTTCCAAGGGCCCCTCGTCTCGCCTCTTTCCTCTCCCCCATCAAAACCACCGGCCTCCTCCCTCGTTTCTTTTCTTGCAAGCTTGGCCCCGTCTCGCCCGTCCTTACCACTGGACCCTCAGACAAACTTCACTTCCGCACGGTACCTCCTCGTACCTTGTTCCAAGGCAACAATGGCCACTCGCCCTTGATCCTCTGATCCTCCCTCGTTTTAAAACAATTGCCAGTCATCGCCGCCTAAGCCCAGCAACGCAACTGAGCTTGAGGACCACTCGTCGAGAATCTCGATATTAACAGCATGCCAGCAACCTCAGGCCCGCCCCATAACACCAGCTCCAGCTCGTGGGTTGCTGCCAACAGCGGCAACATCTACTACCGCCCTCGCTCTGGCGACAACAAGAAGAAGAGGAAGAAGAGGACTGCGCCAACGGCGCGATTTCCTCGGCCGCTCATCGAGCCCCGGCGGTCACGCCCGCACGCTATTCACATCATCACCTACCCGCCCGGATACGTCCCCCACGAGCTCCGCCCCAGGCCCGAGTCGTTGCGAACCCGCAAAATCAAGGTTCAAGCCTCCAGGGCCAAGCGCCGCCTTTACGACGCCAGCAACAACAATTCGTCCTCTACAGCATCGGGTCTAGAATCTCGAAGCGATAGATTACCCATTCGACCAGTCTTGGACAAGATATTTGGATCTTTTACTAGCAGCATCTCACAGAGCCCTAGCCGTCGGCAGTCGATCCTCTCTCCGACCACCACTGAGCCCGACGCAGCCGATCGTGCGACTGTGACAGGGGTGCAGGATACCTCCCCGGATAGTGACGTTATCCGCCAAGTCCCGGACGCGATACACCACCAATCAGCGTCGGATTGCACGCATCCAACAATCGCCCGCACGCACACGCGCACTGTCACCATCTCCTCGACGGCAACCGTAGCATTTTCGACGAGCGCTGCAGCAGTAGAGACCGGGCAAAGCGGCCAGACCCCGCAACCTCTCGCCCGCGCTGCCTCCGACGCAGCAGCAATCACACCCTGCCCGAGACCACAGCTTAGATCCAGTGACACTGCCAATCTGGCGTCGAAACGCCACAGCCTCATGTCGGTCCGCTCCGCCAAGTCGGCGGTGAGCTCCTTGGTCACCGAGCTTCCCAGGCCGGTGGCTACGGGAAGCGGCGTCTCTTGCTCCATCCTCCTCGCCGAGCCTAACATCTTCCTCTCCGGCTTTGACCATGATGGTCATGCTCGGCGCGAGGGGCAGACCGGCACCGCCCTGCTGCGGGGCAAGATGCAGCTCCTCGTCAGCAAAAATGTCAAGATCAAGGCCATCCAGCTCAAGCTGGTTGGTCGCGCCCGCACAGAATGGCCCGAGGGCATCCCCCCAACGAAACAGGATATGTACGAGGAGCAGGGGTTGAGGACTCAGGTCCTGACGTTTTTCAACGCCATGAATGACGGCTGGGAGACGGAGTTTGGAAACCAATGCAGCTACAGACTCAAGAACCCGCCCAACCCAGCCAACTCAGCTACCACGTATCTCGTCGTATCCCCCACCCCACCCGGGTCACAGAAGAACTTGACAGCTAGGGACATGAAGCGTCTTTCGTTGCAGAATGCCCAGTCCCGGAGCTTCGGAAAGGGCGACAATGGACTGACGACAGCTACTCAGGCCAAAGGGTTCAAGATTTTCTATCCCGGAACCTACGACTACTCATTCGAGCTACCCATCGACCACCACCAGCTGGAGACTATCAAGCTACAGTACGGATCTGTGAAGTGGGAGCTTCACGCGACAGTCGACCGCGCTGGTGCCTTCAAACCGAATCTCCACGGCACCAAGGAGGTTACGATTGTGAGGGTGCCGGACCAGATGTCTCTCGAAATGACTGAGCCCATCTCCATCAGCAGGCAATGGGAGGATCAATTGCACTACGATATTATGATCTCCGGGAAGAGTTTCCCAATCGGTGGCAAGATTCCCATTGCTTTCAAGCTTACCCCTCTCGCCAAGGTTCAGGTACACAAGCTCAAGGTCTTTGTTACCGAGTCGATTGAGTACTGGACCAACGACAGGCGCGTCACGCGTAAAGATCCCGGGCGCAAGATTCTCCTACTGGAGAAGACTGCTGGTAAGCCCTTGGACAAGGCATGGTCATCGTCAGACCTGCGAACCGTTCGTGGTGGTGAACTGTCCTCTTCCCAAAGGCTTGAGGCGAGGGAGATGGCAGCCAGGAGAAGAACTTATGATGCGCAAAGGAGGCGTGCGCAGCCCGAGCCGTTGCCGGAGCCAACAGACAACTTGTTGGGAGACTTGGAACTGGGATTGGAGAGCTACTGGGGTTCCACCGAAATCGAGGCCAATGTACAAATTCCGACATGTGAGACGATGGCCAAGAACAAGGAGCTCAGGTTGCACCCTGACTGCAGCTGGAAGAATGTCAATGTCTACCATTGGATCAAGGTATATCGCCAACCATAGCGGTTGAAGTTTCCACCACATGCTAACAAGGCACAGGTCGTCATGCGTATCAGTCGCCTCGACCCGGACGATGCCGCCGGAACCAAGCGACGCCACTTTGAGATCAGCATCGACTCACCATTCACTGTTCTCAACTGCAGAGCCACACAGCCCAATACGGTCTTGCCCGCATACTCAGGGGACCAAAATCAGGGGCAGATGTATCAGACCTCCTGCGGATGCCCTGATGCACACATTTTGGCCACCGACATGTCACCTAACTCTTCAACGGGAACGCTAGCGGGATTCCAAAGGAGCAACGATAATCTACCTTCCATCCCGCGGGCCGCGCATCTATCCGGCACGGTGGCCAACCCCGCGAGCGAGATACCGATCCAGTGCGAGCCTCGCCCTATTCATCTCCTCAGGGCACCGAGTTTCAACCCACCTGCCTTTGACGAGGACACCGCGCCGCCCCCTGTGCCCGAGATGGTCCATCAGAACGATGACATGGAGCGTGCACCGACACCGCCTCCGGATTACGACGTCGTGGTGGGCACACCGAGTGTAGACGGCCTCGCCGACTACTTTTCAAGGCTGGCAGAACATGGTTACGAGTACAACGAGGACTCGGCGTCGGATTCAGATGAGACCCCGCCGCCACGAATCTTGGACCGATCAGGCCGCGTCAACGTTATGCACCCACGCACACCTGGTGGTCGCATGCCTAGCAGGAGCATGGAGATTGCTCGGCCGCCCATCAGCCTCAACCTCAACAACCTACCGAACCAGACCCAGGCGACCTGAGGATGAACTAATTCATCCAGAGCTCTTCGCCTTCCAATTTACGCTTTAATGGCTACTATACCCGAAGTGGATAACGCCAGGTTTATTTCTTCCATAATGATTTTACAATGGCCATTATAAATATCTTCTTATACTTGGCTAGCGTTCATATACCTCGAAGGCCTGCAGCATGAGCAGCGGCGAAGGTTTGGAGCATGATTAAAACGGACGGCGTTGGGGGTACAGGGAATGAGAGTACATGACAGGACATACCCCGGGCTACGTGTTTTGAATTATGTATCAGGATGGACCAAACACCAATTAGTGATAAAGATGCTAGCAGCATTGATGCTGAGGACTGAGTTTCAATATGACACCTCCATAGGAGACCAAACTCCTGCACTCGTCCTCCGTGAGAACATTTACTCTAACATGATTTTGGTTAGTGCACAAGAGAATCGGGGATATATGCCCCTTTCTGGTGTCATTTGTTCTAAGCGAAAAGATAACGATGCTTGATAGGGAAAAAAAGCAAGGCTTTGACAAGACAGCAAAAACAAAATGCTTCGACAATCATACTTTCGTAATCAGCAATCCCAATGCCGCTCACCCAGACGCCTCCTTTCTGTTATCCCCTGGCAATTCCCGACTATACGTTCGCCCATCGAAACCAATATATACCAAACTCGTAGTCTGCCGTACGTTGCCCCAGGGGGTACCAATCATGCTGCAACCTCGACCTACCTGCTTGCTTCCTGGCGTCGCTGTTTCTGCTTCCCCTTCTGTTGATGCTTCTCCTGCTTCTGCTGGTGTTTCTCCTGCTGGTGCTCGTGCTTCTGCTGCTTCTGGTCCTGGTCATGGTCTTTGTGCTGCTTATCCTCCTCGCCGCCGCCGCCCTCATCGCCGCCGCCGCCCTCACCGCCTCCCTCGCCGGTGGTATCCTGGACGTTTCTTAGAGGCTTGCTGGGGTCGTAGCCGACAGACTTGACGATCCCGAGACCCTTGGTGCGGCCCTCGCGGAAGAGGAGCCTGTCGCCGGGTACGAGGTACTCGGGGCGCTGGACGAAGCGGAAGGCTACCATTGCTCGGTCACCCGCACGGATGAGCTCGCGGTCAATGTCGATGATGGCGCAGGTCTGCTGGATGGGTCCAACGTGCAACATGGCCTGGTAGCGCGTCTTGATGGTCGTCGCGTGCGAAAGAATGAGCACTAGAACAGGCGGCTGAGTTAGTGACAGGTTCCGGTAGGGAGGCGGGGGGTGGACATACCCTCGGCAACAAACTCTTTATACACGGTGGGGGGCGGCTTGTCCGTCTTGGCTAGGACAACCATGCCCTTTCTCGCCTCCTTGCGTTTAACTCGCTTCAGGGCGAACGAGGCCGACTGCCCCGCCGAGACGGCTGGTACGCGTATCCTTTTGCGCTCTATGGATCGGATTGACGTCTGAGTGAAGTGGCCCAACGAGTCGGGCCCAATGAGTACATTATCGCCCTCGTGGGCCACGCCCGACCGTACAATCCCCGACACAACTGTCCCCGCAAAGGGAACGGAGAAGACATCATTCACGTTGAACTCAAAGGGTGCGTCCGAGTTGTAGCGGCCATGGTGGGGAAGGATGTTGAGGAAGGTCCGTACAAGGTCTAGCGACTCGCCGGTGACGTTGGACACGAGGAAGACGGGGCAGATGCGCTGACTCACGAACTGGGTGGCCGTGTTGATGCACTCCTCGTGGTTCCGTATAAAGGTTGGGATTTTGCGCGCCCCAGGGCTCTTCATGATCTTGGTGATCTGCGTCATCGTCTCCTTCAAAATGTTGGGCGGGCAGATGTCAATCTTGGTCACCACCACCATCACGGGGACGTTGAGCGCCAGGGCAATACCCAGGTGCTCCTTGCTCATTCCTATGAGGCCGTTGTTTGCTGCAACCATGAGCAGGCAGTAGTTGGGGCTGCTGGACAGCAGACCAAAGACGGTTGTCCGTAGGTACTTTTCGTGGCCCGCCAGATCAGTGAAGGTAATGACTTTGGCGCTCCTCCTGCCAATCTCCTCCCACGGAAGTTTCCCTAGCACGGTCAGAGGTGTTTTATGACTCAATGTCCTGGAGTACACTCACGCCCAGGGATGTCAGAGGTGATAATGGTGCCGGTGCTATCAAACCCCATAATCTCCATCCCCACGGAACTCGTCCGTCCAGACTCCATCTCATGCTTATGCCGGAAGAGATTCACCCGTGCCTTTCCCCTCCCGTCATCGAGGTCTCCTTTAACTAGCACTCCCAGCAGAGAGCTCTTGCCCGCGTCGACTGATGGATGTCAGCGGGAACATACAACGCATGCATTCCCCAGTACTCACCATTCCCGACCACCGCTATCCTTGTCTCGATGACATCTTCAATCCGCTTCGGAATCTGTCGGATAAGAACTTTCCCACTACAACCCTTCACCTTGCTTGGTTGTGTCGCGGTGCTCGGGGCCTCCTTCTCGCCACCCACGTTCTTAGTGATCAGGAGCTGGCAGTTGGCTCGTATCCTCCTAGACGCCTCCTCCAGCCGCTTGTACGCACTGTTCCATTCCTCAACCGTCAACCCCATCGAAGCGCCATTGTTGTCGTATCCAAGCTCGAAGACAGTCTCGCCGAAGCCCTCGGCTATGCGGTCCGCCACCACATTCTGGAGCTGCTCTAGCGTCTCGTCGTCCGAGCCCAGCAGCAGCTCCTTCAGGGGCACCTGGGGGGGCGAGTCGCTCAGTTCGAGATTATCAAAAAGCTCGTCCAGCTCCTCGTGGTGCTCTTCCGTGTCGGCCATTTCCGGCTCCGCTCCCTCCGCGGACTGTCCGGCGGGGTAGCGGATGTTCTGCTGTTCCTCGACGTACTCGGCGAATGCGCTTAGTGCCTGGGACAAACGGTCGTCAACGTCTGGAAGCGTGACAAATTTGAGGCAAGCTTCAATCTCACTGTTTCGCCCCCTCGGCGCACATCATGCTGCTGGTTTCGTGCTCTGTGAGACATGGTTGCTGGTGCTCCTGCGTATGCGACCAGGTGGCATTACTGAGCTATTCGGGTGATCATTGGCGGGCAACGGAGTGGGCAAATCTGGGATATACAGAGTATATATATAAAAGCTAAATCGCGGAGCGAATACTGCGCCTCAGTATTGCCGGTTGACTCTATCCACGTCACAAAAGGAGCTGGCAGGATAAGAAGAGTCATAGGAGGATGAGTCGGAAGGTGAGGTAGTGGGGCCCACTGACGAGTTATCGATAGCACTCGACACCTTGCAGGGATGGAGGGGCAGGCCCCAAAGCGGGAGGGAGCGGCCAAGCTGCTTGCGGTATTGCACAGACCACCCAGGCACCTTCCCAATCGCCCAGAATGCCTACAGGCATATATGACTATATTGGGGGAAATGCGCTTGCTGAGTCACACGGCCAGCAGAGTAGAGGCCAACAATGATAAGCAAATGGGGGGAGACAGCAGTGATAGTCCATGCTTTCAATGTTTTCTAGCATTCCCTGAGTAGATGACCAGAGGACTTGAGTGCCAGTGGTGGCCGACTGGGCCAAGCCTATCAGGTTCATGTCGCAATCCCTGCCGACTTTGATCCAGTCCCAGCGTGCTTCTCAAATGTAAACCATCTTCAAGACTGGAAACCATAGGCAACATCTCGTTTCCTGCATCTCTCATTTCCTAGATGAGCCCCCTTGATGCCACCCATTTCCACATCCCCTGGAATCGTGGAGAATGGCATGACTCTAGAATCCCTAGAGTACGATGGCCGCGATAAACATTGGAGCCCTTGTCGCTCTCGCATGAAGAGTCTATTCATGGCTAATGCTCTTTTCAAAAGGGCACTTGGGGAGATATCAGGACGACGCTGTCGCCTGTGGAATGTCAGCGTGAACACTCAACATATAAACGTACACCTTACCTCTGACAAACAACATTTCCGATTTCCGGCTAATAGTCTGCGAAAAGTCAGTCCGAAGCTCGCTCCGTACCCAGTAATACCAGCTTACCTTGGCCTCCTCATCATCGTCCTCATCGTCCGCCGCGTAGATGGTCTCCTCCGCCTCTCCCAGGATCAAGTTGCAGTGACTGTCATAAGCCTAAACTCCGTCAGCAGCTGCAGAACCTTCACAAAATAAGGATAGAAGCGTACGTGAAGCTTCCCCTTGAGCTCCCTGTCACCTCGGAGCTTAACAAACACGACCTCGTTGAGCAGTAGCCGGACGAGGTCGAGGGGCTCGGACACGTGGCTGGACTCGTCGCCGGTGTCAGCCATTTTCGATTTATGACTCCTGGTCGCGGGCTGAGGGTGTGCGTCTAGATGTGAGCTAGAGGAGTGGCGGCTCGATGCTGGCTTCGTGAGTTTGATAGCAATGAGGTCTTCATCGACGTGGTCATGAAAATACCCACCCGTCGATCCACTGCGACGGAAAATCCCCGGCATCTGACATTCGACCCGTCATATCAAATATATGCACCTAACAATTTGCCAGAAAGAATATGCAACTATCAGGTCAATTACCCCATACTGCGCTAGGACCCCAACGCAGGCGGCAGACAGATCGCCTTCCCCAGCCTCAGCAGCCTGCAACCACCTCTCTCCATAACCCTCTCCTCACTTGGACCCCATTGCCGCCTTCCCTCTCTGCGTGCTGGGTCTTCTCCCTTGCGCTGCAGTCACGGCATCATGATACCACGGCGGCGCTCCTGCTCGAGATCGTGCCTCTGCCAACTCTCTCCACTCCGATCCGCGCGCCAGGACCCGCCCCTAAGATGGCCCAAATCTGGGGCAGTGGAGCGACGGCGCCAATTCGCGTCGGTCGTCTCAAGCCACCTGGGTGCGACGGCCACGAAGCTCTCACTCACACGACCACGGTCGCCGAATGAAAGTATACAGCTCGGAGATCTCCTGTCCGCAATCCAGAGGAAAGATGCGGCCGCCGTCACCACGGCATTCTATGCCTGGACCGAGGCACTACGCAACGAGTCGTTGCCCCAGCACGGTCGCATCCTACACGAGTTCCATTGCCTTCCCAGCCCTGTGCTGTCCGAGATCATACGCAGCATGGACCCAGTCAATCACCCAGAGCTGGATGTTGCCCACGGAATGACCATATCTCTAGGCGAGACGCAGTTTACCGACGTTGGCAAGCTGATGGATAAGCACGGCGTCCGTGTCCACCACCGCAAGGTCCTCCAAGGCATGCTCACAATCATGGAGCTCCGAGTAGGCCAACGGTTTGCTTTGCGCCCTGCCGACTTCCCCGTCTTGCTGCGCTGTGTCGGCGCCGCTGTCGACTTTCGCGCTGCTCCCATTGTGTTTGGATCCATGGCAGACCACGACCTTATCCCACAACGCACGACAGCAACGTGGGTCGAGTTTCTCAAGGCACGATTCATGATGGATCCAATCTACTATCAATTCAATAGAGCACGAGTAGCCATTGATCCACGGGACCTCATCACCCATGACGATCTAATCAAGGGTAGAGCAGATATGATTCATCGCATGGATCGAGTGCGCTTCAGCGCAAATGCATTTCTGCGCGAGCCATGGAATCGACGCCGGGATGAGCCTACGGAGGATATGCGTCGGCAGCTTCGCCGCTCCGGCGGTGGAGAACGAGAGCACTCAGACTACCGCAGCTTCTGGCGCCACTTTGTGCGTGAAAAGCTCTACCCCAATGAGTTGACCGAGGAGTTGATGTGCACGGGTATGATTGGCTTTTCACGGTCAAATGACAAGGACGCCATTCTCGACCTGATCCTGAAGCCGTACTACGGCATTCAGATGGATATGGGAAATCACTCAGTGGTCGGTGGCAAGCATATCCCAAAGAGCTCGTCCTTGTATCCTACGGAGCGGCTTCTCTTCGCCCTCGTGGAGGCGTTTGGTTCCATGTCCGAGATCTCACTAGGGATGCAGATTGTCGACCTTGTCTCGCAGCGCTACGGCGTGGAGATCTCGCATGAGGTCTGGTCGAACCTCCTGAACTGGTCATTTGTCTGTGCGTCCAAGAAGTACCAGCATCTCCGTAAGCTACGTGGGGAGGGTGAGCAGACACATGTATGCACGGCAGACGTGGTTCACGTGTGGGATGTCATGACCTCGGAGCCATACAACATCAAACCATCCTTTCAGGACCTTGACATCCACATCAAGACGCTCCTCGTCCTTCAACGCATGGAAAATGCCTTGGAACTCATCCGCGACACCGCCATCCCGTACTATAATACCCTTGTCAAAGAATTTGAGGAGGCTATCCTCGACGAAATCCTCTTCAAAGATGCCATAATTGACCCCGCCGTGGCCGACTCTACCACGGTCTCTCGCATTAGCCACCACCGGCGCCAGTGCGAAGCGCGCAAGGATCACGTCTACAACCGCGTGGCAATCTGGTTCGACGACATCCTGCGCATCAGCTCCAAGAGCAACCGCCTACGCAACGGTTCCTTCACGACCACCACCATCCCGGACCTCGTGTACGAGTTCGGGCACTTCTTCCAGACGGGCATCCGCTACCGCACCTCCACCGGCTCCATCAAGATGCTGGGGCGGTCCGAGACGGCCCATTTCCGCTACGCCGCCGAGCAGGTCGTGGTGCGCAAGGCCCTGGAGGCCAAGTACGGAAGTGTGGCGGTCCCCTACGCCTCCGTAGACAAAAGCGGCGAGCGGCGGAAGTACTACGACGAGGAGTCTGGCGAGCAGCTCGATAATCCCCATTTCGACTGGCCGACGACGGACCCAATGCGCATCGTCGAGATGAGGCGGGAGCCACGCCGCAGGCTCGACGACCTCGGCACACCGCCCCCTTTTACCAAGGAGTACGCCCAGGACAGGAGGGAGTGGTGGAAACTGCTTGAGATAGAACTGATGATGTGAGCGTTTTGTATTAATATACCCCGCTTGTTTAAGACAATCCCAGATAGCACCTTGTGTTGTAAAGATACAAAAGCAAGCGTTCATTTTTGGCATCTATAGACATCCAGTCTCCTTGTTTCCCAATCCTAGAAGATCGTCTCTACATTACAAAGTGTACCACATAAATAACAATAAAGAACTAAATACCAAAGCCTCTTTCTAAATGACCCATCAAACTCGTGACATGATCGTGTTTCATAGCTCGTTAAAATAAATAAGAAAACACAAAGTGAAAGATATAGGCCCGGAAATCCAGTTTCCGTCAATGCCTGCCAAACAAGTGAGACAGGCTTTAGTCTAGACCGAGGCGGCTGCTTCGGCTAGCACGCTGAGCAAGCTGACAGCAGCGCCGCCGAGGCCGACAGCACCGATTGTCTCGCCCCAAGCTTTCTTCTTGGAGCGCCGGTCGGTCCGATCAGGCCGGTCGGGGCGTTCTCGGTAATCTCTGCGACGACCGGAGTAGTGGTCCCTGTCTCTATCATCGTAGAACCGACGAGGGTGGCGGTCACGATCACGCTCACGCTCGCGATCGCTACTGTATCGGTCCCGATCGTTGTAGTTACGGCCCTCGCGGCGAGGGCGTCTCCGGCGCTCACGCTCTCGGTCGTCCTTGAGGGAGTGGGGGCTCTTGTTCTCGACCTCGTGAGGCTCCGGGTCAAAGCGGACGTGATTCTCATTCCGGTTCTTAAGAATAGACTTAGGCTGTACAGTGCTGGATGGCGAGGCCTTTTCTTTTTCCGGAGGGCTGACAATGTAGGGGTAGTTCTTTGTACCCTTATCCGAGGTCTTATCGTCATCGTAGTCGGTGCTGTCGTCGTCAGAATCCCACAGCACACTGTCCTCATCGTCATCATCGCGGCTACTCTTAGAGTCGGCACGCTCATGTGTGCGGTGGTCTGGACGATGATATTCCGCCTGTCTCATCTGACGAGCCGCGCGACAGTTGGCGCTCTGGCGTGCATAGTCCTCGATCTGCTCCCGAGAGAGGCGGCCAAGGACGGCAACGTAGGTGGGTCGCGCCTCGTACCGCACTCCCGCCCGCTCCAGGACCTCGGGACTGACGCAGTCCCGGTTGATCTTGGTCCACTGAGCCTCCATGGGGATTTCGTGTCCATACCTATCAGGGGCGAGACGAAAGGTGGACGTCCGGGGACTGCCTCCGTACGTAGGCGGCGGACTGCTTAGGGAGGAGTAGACTGGCAGCGGGGTAGTCCGCGAGTTGGGAGAGCCTGGTAGCTCGGCCAGGTCCTGGGCGCCAGACATGTTCGGCGCATAGGTGAGATACCTTTGGGACGGACTGGTGGGGGATACACCATAATGCTGGTTGTTTCCACGAGTCCCTATTTGCATGTTGGCTACCCCCGTGTTTAGGCCATCCATGGCCACAAGGTCCTGAGTCGATATGAGAGCCAGAGAGCCATTCATCTCCGAACGAGGTGACCCGTGGGGTGAGGGTGACTGCGGAGGCTGCGACGGCTGCGACGTGGTTGGCAATTCTGTAAGAACTTCCTTTGGCGGGAGCGGGGGAGGCTCGTCCGAAGGCATCCGCCTTGCTGTCTTCATGCTAGGGGCGAACTTCTCGTTCCCGATGCCCGGATACATTTCTTTTGGCGTTGTGGCCTGGGTCTCATACTCCAAAAGCCCTCGGACAGTAGGCGGGGCACCGCCATTCGCTAAAGACATAGACTCAAGCTCACGGATATAAGCCCGAAGGACCTCCTATAGATCCGTCAGTATCAGACCTGCGCGGGTTGCCATGCGGTGATGACGCATACCTTGTGCTTCCGCAACACATCGGGCGAGAAGCCCTCCTTCTCAAGTTCCGTCTTGAACTCGAGCCATAACTGATCTTCATCGTCGATACCGCTGTCGCGGCGAGAAAAAACCCTCTGGGCTACATTATCCACCTTATCTTTGATTCCCTCGAGGTCCCTCTGGTCCTGGCCTACCGGGACGGTTGTCGCCCGGGCCTGCAGCTGAACGGCGTCGAGGAAGTCGTCTATCCGGTCCCTCAGACGTCGCACTGTCCCCGCCAGTTGCTCAGCGCGCCGTCCATCACCGAGTGCGTCCTCAAGTTGCCTGAGAGTAGCACCGCACTCATCGACAAGTGGGCGAATCTGGTGGGTGTAAGCGCCGCCGCTGAGGGGGGAGTCCGGGTCGGCCGCCTCAACGCGGAGATTGCGTAAAGCAAAGTGCAGTTGACGGATAGCGTCAGCTACGGAGGGAGAGTCGCGGGCGCGTAGGTCTAGGGTTCGCGCAAAGGCATCGACAGTGTCGATATGCTGCTCGACGGAGATTCCGCCGCTCATGGCTTGGGAGCAACAATGTCGGGATGGCAACGTAGAGAGCTGAAGGTATGTTTGGGTTCCCGATGTTCGAATAGGTTTTTTGGACTTGGTGGTATAATACGTAGCCAGATATGAAGGAGCAGTCCCCAGACGTAATCCGGGAGCAATATTAGGACTAGTGGAGGAGGCAGAGCTCAGATACGATGTCTTGGCGAAAGGCGAATCCGAGCCAGGGGCGAGAAACGTTGGATGCCAGAGAAATTTGCCTTCCGGCTTAATGGATTGGAAATTTTCATAGACAAGTCGAGATTAAGGCAAACGAAGAAAATGAGAACGAGGCTCCAGATACCCATCTAAAGGTCCAGCATGACGGGGCACCAGCCGCACCAGGCCCAGTATCACGAGGGCGTATTCGTAAACACTCCAGAGCCGCAGAGAACGAGAGCTAGTGGCAGCCCAGCCGAGCGCCGGGCGTTGGGCGCTAAGCACTGAGCTGTCCCAGACTGGAGGCTTGGGCCCTTTGGCCATTCCTCGCTCGTCTCGGACGCCCCACGAGAACGAGGTCACGTCCATGGCGATGGGGGTTGGATGGGCTGGAAGGGCTGGAAGGGCTGGAGGGGTTCGTCCACATCGCCTGCCTGTGGGCGTCTCTTGTGGAGGGCCGTTGTGACATCATCATTGGCTGTCAGCCTGTTAGTGGCACTGTAGGCAGTCACAAGAGTCCCCCCTCCCGAGAAGGCTTGGTATCATCCAACTGGGCAGCTGCAACCTGTGTCTGCGACTCTGTGACTGCCACCTAAGACCACCTGGCACCTGCCTGCATTCTGCACTTTGCACCTGAAGCTGAGACCCGACTGAATTGAATTCCTCCATCCCCAAGATCTCCTTCACACTCGTCCTTGGCACTGCACCTCGCACCCATGAGACAACGCGCCCTGCGCCACCCGCTCTCCCCGCGCCCCCTTGAGCCGTCCATATCCAAGGAAGTATCTTGTTTTGTTTTCCAATCTCTCGCTACTCCGTACATGCATCCCATCGGTCCATCCCGTTCCAGGTACCTCGCCAGGCATCCACGAGCCAGACAAATTTGACAATATTTGAGCCCGTCTCGACGTCACCTCTACGATTATTCTCGCCATTGCCGAGCGGGAGAACCATCCAGAATCTGTGTTAAAACTCCCCAGTATGAGTATACGAACACGGCCACTAACCAAGACTCACCAGCGCTACACGCGGGGCTGTGGGAGGCCCAGACGAGCCTAGGTCGGAAGCAGGTCATCAGACGGGCCACTACGCTTAAACGGCACCACAGGCGCCATGCTTTCTTCAACTCCTTCCCGTCTATCCAGCGCCTCCATCTCGTGGACGCCACGCCGTCCGGATGCTACTGGCGTTGGGCTGGCGACGCGAGAAGCCCCCAAAAATGCCTAGGTACCCTACGTCTTGGCGTCGCGTTAACCCTTTATTAGGCCACCCTGCATCATAAGTGACTGAGCAAAACTGGGCCGTCCGGCATTGCGTATGCGCGTCATTCTACTACTACCAAACCGCCATTCGAAGTCATAAATTCGTATCTCATGTAAGAATTACCCCGGCGGAGCCTTCCAAGCTCAGGATATCGATATGATCAACACAGTCGGAGTTTGCCTACAAGTCTGTCGTCACCCCGGGACGCACATCATTGCCGACCATCACTCAGCTCATGTCGCCACCTCCAGCGACTCCAAACAATTGTGAACCACCAGGCAGCGGCCAAGCCTAAAGGGGGGGGAATGAAGACGTCACAAATGACAGTGCCACGGAGAATCACTCCGAATGATTCATCGCGTTCACAGCCTCCAGGTCATCTTATGGAGACGTACCCTCTTGGCTCTCGAACCCCGCCGCCACAGCTCTCGGGCACCACTTACACGCTCACAAGACGATGCTGATCCACGGCAGCATCTCACCCCATTAGCTTGGGCCCATCCTCTCCCCTCTGCTGAGATGATCGTTATTCCGAACCTCCGATACGCCGAGAACAGTTCCATGGCTCCCTTTGCCTGTCGTCATTGCATTTTGAGCCTCATGACACCACGTCGCACGTCTCGCAAAGCCCAGACCTCTCGAAGAGGGACTCAGACATTGTTACACTAGCACCACCGGTAGGGCGACCAATGGCGGAGTGCAAGAACTTTCATAGTCAAGGTAGGAGTAGTAGTGCATCGAGTGATGCACTTTGTTCTCCGTTGATAATCCTCTTGGTCAGAGCTTTCGTAACAGTTGCTAAGCTTTTCTCGCGCTCCCCTATGCTGTCAAGGCTCGCTTAGGCTGGACCGGACATCTCAATTTGCTGGTAATTAATGGGTATTAGTATATATTGGAGCGGAATACGTATTGATTATGGTACAAAAGGACTACCCAGTAGCCAGCATCTCGTCTCTAGACATCTGATACCTTGATCACAACCTTCCCCTTGGCCTTGCGCGACTCAACTCGGTCGAAAGCCTCGGCAAACTGCTCAAACTCAAAGACGCCATCCACCATTGGCCTGGCTTTACCTCCTTCCACGAGGCCCGCCAGGTCAGCCAGCTGCGTACCCAGGCTCTCGACGACGAAAAAGCCACCCTTCTGTAGCGTCTTGGTGTTCTCTTCTGGCTTAACGGCAAACGGATCACCAGCGATGCTTACAAACGTCCCCCCGTCCTTGACCGCGGCCCAGAGGTGACCCATGGATGCACCACCGATGCAGTCCACGACCAGGTCCACCTCTCGCTGCTTATCCTCACGGACCCAAGCCTCGGCGTTGGTCTTGGTGTAATCCACAATCTCTGTGGCTCCGAATCCCTTGACACGCTCCGCCCCGGATCCTGAGCACAGTGCAATGACGGCGCCGGCGCCGGCCAGGGCCGCAAACTGCACCGCCCAGCTTCCAACAGTGGTTCCCGCGCCAGCGATAAAGACCCTCTGGGCCTCGTTGGAGCGTCTTGCTTGAGCATCTCCGTACACTCCTTCTTTGTTCAGCGTACCTTGGTAGAAGAGAGCCTGCCACGCAGTCAGAGCCGAGAGCGGTGTCGCGGCCCCTTCCACCCACCCCAACCCTTTGGGCTTCAGCGCCATCTCCTCCTTCCTCACAACAGCATACTCCCTGCATCCTCCTGGTCTAATGGCTGTCACCCTCCCAAAGACCTCGTCACCAGGATTGAAACCCGAGTCTTCGGGGGCAGTGACGACAACGCCTGCCACGTCTTGTCCAGGCACGGGCTCCCTATCGGGCGGGAACATTTGGGGAAAGTTGGCAGCCCAGTCCAGTTCGCCGAGACAGGGGCATGTGGCTTTGACCTTTATGAGCATGTCGGATGGATGACTTGGTTTTGGGAGAGGGCCCTTATCCATGACAAGATGTTTGCTCGTCTTGTCCGGCTGGTGGACGACCCGGATGGTCTCGGGGAGCGAGGACGGAACGGACATTGTGTGTAAGTGTTGAGCTCTGGTTAGGGCCGGTGTTTACAGTCGTTTATGAGGTAGGCTGATTCGCAAGTGTTCTGGGTGCGAGTGTCCACGGATCAATGTGGCAGATACCTGGTACCTTATATACAGGGGAACTGATGATGGTTCCATTCCCGCCAGTTGAGCGCGAGTTGAGCGCGAGGCGCGAGCTGCAGAACTTTTCGGGAAGCTCGTGAACCTTGACGCAATGCGAGGGAAGCGTGAATTACGATGTTCTTTGCCATAACTGACGCTGTGCTATGCAACGCGCCCGCATTTGTTGCGCCGTGGCTGGCGCACGCAGCGAATGAGCCTGCGAGCTCCGCGGAGATGGCGGGAACCGGGAGACAGGCCACGATGCTCGCCGTGTTCCGGGTTTCGCCTTGCTTACCTCGCCAAATATATTTCTACCGTGATGATGACACACTACAGATTGATAAGCAGATTGGCCTGGGAGAATAAGGTAATGAATACCCACGGCGTGCTCGGGAACTGCCGATTCGTTGCGAAAGCCAGAGCTGTTTAAAACCCCACGTACCTAGGCATGCACACACACTCGTATCCGTACTATCTAGTAGTACCTCTGGTGTGCACGCCAGTTTTCAATATTAGTATGCATGTCAGCTACGGATAGCATCGTATTCACAGACCTGGTACCCTCCATGGTGAAACTCTTCGCTCGTCACCTGCTGACCAGGTTTGTGTTGTCATAATCATAGACAGGCAGCTTGATGAATGTCGTTTCTACTCATCTGCTCACACATAGATATTAACCCGCTTCTCTCAGCCAATATTGCCAGCGACTTATAACCTGCTAGTAATAAAGCTACTGCAGCGCCTCCCATTACATCTTTCCACCTCACACGGCATTAAAGCGAAGCAGTATTTGCATCCAGATACTTGGTTTCTAGAGTCTATTACTCTTCTTAGTTTGATTTGTCTATGGTAGGTCGCGCAAAAAGCTCCTGCGTCCTGCGCCTCGGCTCCTCCCCCGTCGGCGCCTCTGCCTCGCCGTAGGCCTGCTCGACCTTGAATTCGACATTCTTCTGGATGCCCCCCACGGGCCTCAGCTCGGTCTGGCTGCTCACAATGGAGCCGTCGCCGTCCTCGCCCCGGAGGCGGGACCCTCCCCTGTGCCACTTCCTGGACATGCCCGACCCGCCGATGGTCGCGCCGGTGTAGTTGTTGTTGGTGCTCTTCATGTTGGCGCGGTTCTTGCTGATGAGGAAGCGGAAGGCGGGCAGCGTGGCCACGACGATGGACACGGTGGACTCGATGTGGCTCCACATGCTGAGCAGGACGGGCCCGTTGGCCACGGTCGTGGGGTCCTGGGCCGCGATGTCGGTGGCCTTGGTGACCTGGAAGAGCCGCACGATGGCGAAGGCGATGATGATGCCGCCGAGGGAGAAGATGACGACGAGGCCGAGTTTGTGGAGTCGCGAGATGGTGAGCTTTCGCAGGAGGTGGAGCGGGAGGATCATGGCTGGGTTTGGTTTTCCAAAGTCAGTTGACCAGCACAGCAGATACCAGGGGGGGTAGGGTGCGGAAGTACACACTGAGAAGATCGGCCACGATATCGGCAGTGGTCGCAAACTTGATGGAGGCGTCGGCACGACGAAGGTCGTCTGGCCTGCTGCAGCCCTCTGTTCATTCCATGTTAGTTGGTTGACTAGGCCGCATTCTTGAACGTCGTGTTGAGTGGGTTGACCTACCCGCGCTCCAGTAACGACTCAAGGGCGTGCAAGTCAAGAAGTTGGAGAGCATGCAGGCCAGGTAGAGGACCATGACAGCCGTGAAGCAAGCCCACCACCATTTGATGTAGCCGGGCAGTCCGTTGACCAGGCGTCGGATGAAGAAGAGGATCGAGAACTTGGCTAAGAGGCGTCCTCGCGTCAGTGTTGTCACGCCAATCCTCCAATTGCATATACAACTTACCCGCCCAAAGCGTAGTCCAGAACAGCAGCATCTGGCAAAACATCAACTTGAGCGAGACGGACGTCCGGGCCAAGAGCTGGTCAAGCGGCATAGGCGGGGGCGTCGTGGGGTCGATTGCAGTCTTCTTGGTGTATTCGCCGACGAGGTAGAACTGCGGTAGGAGCCTCGTGATGACGGCAGACAGGGCCGTCAATGTGATGAGGCCAAACATGACAAAATAGTCGTCGGCATGGAGGCGCCGTTGCAGCATCCATTGGAAACTGGACCTGAAGACCGTCATTCCCAGTGCGGCGGTCCATAGCACCCAGACAAGCACCTGCGAATAGACACACACAAGGTCAGTCAATCTGGCCTGGAAAACGACGTATAGGGAAGCGATCATGCGATGTGATCATTGTGAGAAAGATCTGAAAAGGCCATAGTTGCATGCCCATGATGCTCATGATGCCACTCGTGCGACCCCGGTTCATGGTCTTTGACTCCCAACCAACAACCCAACAACAGGGACACCATGGAGGCGGTATTGTCGGTATACTGCCTTACCATTATTTGCGTGTAATTTAGGGCTGAATCGGCCATGATTTGTGAGTTGCTGGTCCGTCACCAGACATAATCCCTCTGTTTTGGCTGATGGTCCAAGAAACAGTCATCACGGAAAGGATAAGCGGGGAGACGCGGCACTGCCATGTATTATTACTATCTATTAACCGACAGAGGCCTCATTCTACACCTTCAAGAATTAAAAAAAAAAAAAAAAAAAAAAAAAAAAAAAAAAAAAAAGGCTGATCCGTCGGGTTGGTCAGCCTGCAGGCTCTCGGGTCTCGACGGCGTCGAGAACAAGGCACATGCTTGCGGAAATTTCCCAGATGGGATATAGTATCTTGGCTCGTCAGCAGCTACCGCGTGCATGGCGCCAGTTTCCTCAATGAACAAGTAATAGCCGGTGCTTAGCTGGTCTTGGCTGTTTGAGACTCGGGGGGGAGAGAGGCAGGGCTGGTTTGCCACGTCCATGGGCATGGGATTGGCGGTGGCCGTCCAGGGCTCCAGGCCAAGCTTGCAGGCCCACCAATATTTACTCCCTAGATCGATCTTGATGGGCCTGAATCCTTGATGGGGCCTGAAGCCCCAACGGTTCGCCCAGGAACCCGGGATCTTCGCCATTATTCTCCGCTGCGCTGCTTACCCGAGAGGCCCGAACGCCCCCCGTCACTACGTGTCTCCGTATCCGTATACGCTACTGCAATCCCGCACTGATTATCGATTCGCTTCATGGTCTAATACTACTGCATGAGTACTCGTACGTAGTAATATCCGTACTAATGACCGTCCAACTGCAAAAGACCCCTGCATTGTTGCATGGTCTGGCAAGGTTCATGTTCTCGGCTCGAGCCAGAATCACCAGGGAACACCATGAAAAACTTCAGTCCCCCCTGACTGCTTGTGTGAGTGCTGCACATGCCACGCTGCTCCCACGCTGCTCCCACGCAGGACTGACATCTCATCACTCCTTCTGGGCTAACCTCTCTGTCTCTCCTGACTCTCCCGCCTCGCCCTGCTGCTCCCTCAAGAGCCTGGATAGGACCCAATGATGCGTGTTTCGAGCCTCGTTGCACGGCTGCTGGCCGTCGCAGCCTGCGTCTATCCTCCCCATGGCGTCGCCGCTGAAGAGGACGGCGAGACCATTGTCACAGCCCTGGCCAACTCCCAGAAGGTTGCTTGCTCGATCCTCCGGCTCAGGTACCCGGAGCAGACCTTCTTCGAGGGTTCCAGCGGCTACACCTACGAGACTCAGACGCAGTACTGGTCTGCCACCGCATACGACCACCCGGCATGCGTCTTCGTCCCTCAGAGTGCTAAGCAGGTCTCGTTTGCCGTCACGACCTTGACCCTGACCCTGACCAAGTTTGCCGTCCGCAGCGGCGGCCACATGCCTGTCCAGGGCTACAATAGCATTGGCTCCCAGGGCGTGCTGCTCTCCAGCTCCAACCTGACGACGCTGGCCCTGTCTGATGACCAGGCCACCGTCTCTGTGGGTGCTGGCCACAGGTGGCGCGACGTCTACAGCTATCTGCAGCCTCACGAGCTGACCGCGGTTGGTGGGCGGATTGGCAATGTCGGCGTCCCTGGTCTTCTCCTTGGAGGCGGCATCTCTTTCCACTCGAGCCAGTACGGCTTCGCCGCCGACAATGTCGTCTGCTACCAGGCTGTCCTGTCCAGCGGCCTGATCGTCGAGGCCACTGCCACCAACGCCTACTCGGATCTGTACTGGGCCCTCAAGGGCGGCGGCAACTCGTTTGCCATTGTCACGCGCTTCGACCTCCGCACCGTCCCCTCCACCAAGGTCTGGGTCGGCATCTCGCAGTACGACCAGGCCGACAGCTCCAAGTACCTCGACGCTGTCTACAACTTTGGCAAGTACGGCAGCGACGACGGCAAGGCCGCCATCATCCCCACCATTCTGTCGTACCCCTCGCTGGGCTTCGTCGCCTACGCGGCCTCGAGATTCTACGACTCGGAGACGGAGCCTGCCACGGCGTTTGAGAACTTCACCGCTCCGGTCCTCACCCCCGTCGCCGACCAGTACTCCCTGCAGCCTCTTGCCGAGTACGTCAGCAATGTCGACGCTTTGCAGCCTACCGGTCTTCGTCAGGAGTAAGTTGTCAACGTTCCCCAGGGGTTGCGTGACTCCCACTGACTCTCTACTTCCTCCAGTTTCCGTGTCTTTTCTTTGCTTGTCGACCGTGAAGCCGCAGGCCTTGTACATGACACCTTCTTCAATGCCAGCGCTGCCGAGCTCGGGGGCATCGCAGACCTGACGGCGTCCATCACCTTCCAGCCCGTCTCCAAGGACTTCATCCAGAAGGGCACCAGCAGGGGCGGCCCCAACCCCCAGGGCGTGGACGCCGACAAGGCGCCGTACTTCTGGGTCGTCCAGAACCTGTCGTGGCAGACCCCGGAGGACGACGACAAGGTGCGCCTGTTTGCCGAGAAGATCGCGGCCGAGATGGAGGAGGCCCTCGTGGCCAAGGGCGTGTCGGGCGGTTACCTGTACATGAACGACGCTGGCAAGGGCCAGCCCGTCTTTGAGAGCTACCCGGCGGCCAACCTGGCTCGCCTCAAGGCCATCCGGGCCAAGTATGACCCCCTGAGGATCTACACCAACCTCCTCACCGGCGGGTGGAAGGTCCTGGCCGCTGGTCGATGAGCTGTGGCGAACAGTCTCGGGAGAGGAGATTTATAAAATCGTGTTAATAATACTGAGTATATATACATGTATTAGTACTTCGTAGCTAGAGACCTCATCCTCTATTCTAATTAGCTTTAATAAATATAGAGCGATCTCATTATCATTATTTTGGCATTTGGAGGTTCCATGGTGGCCGCGATTAGGCTAGATCGTGTAAACTCTCCTGCACTCGATCAACGGGTGGAAAATGTCTAGGCACAGGCAGATAAATAAAGCAGATTAAGACGGAAGACAAGGTCGGGAAAAATAAGAATTTTGTTTTCAGCTCCGTCTTCCCAAAAAAAAATACTTTGTCCTACAGGCCGCCCTCCCTAAACTCCTAGACATGGTATCATGGTTGGCCAACCAATGCACTAATCAATACACCCCCCCCCTTTTAGACGGCCAGCTTCTCCAGCGAGTACGACTCGACCTTCTGGCTGATGAGGTGGCCCGCCTCGCGCAGGCTCCTCTGCACCACCTCGCCGCCTCCGACAACCTTGTCCCTGCTCGGCAGCTGCTTCATCTTGAGACCCAGCGGCAGCAGCTGCGACTCGCGCCCCTCCATGTGCACGGTGATGGGCTTGTTCGTGTTCCACGACGGCCGCGTCATGCTGCCCTTCTGGGCGGCCTGCCCGTACCGCACCGACTCGCCCACGTGGCCGCTGAGCACAATGGCCTCCTCGATGCCCTCCAGCGCGGCCGTCACCTCGAGCTTCAGCGCCGTGAGGAAGTCGCCCGTGTCGGCGGCGTCCATGTCGGACACGGCGTCGTTGAGCAGCCAGCCGCCCGCGCCGACGGCGTCGAGGCACCGGCCCAGGAGGTCGGCGATGATGGCGATGGCGCCGTCCGGGGGCGGCTCGTTGGCCTCGGCGTCGAAGCTGGTGGGGTCGATGTACAGCGACGTCCAGGCCCCGCGGACGAGCTCCATCCGGAGCATCTGGATGAGGGAGATGATCTCCTCGGTCTGGAGGGTGGTGCGCAGCGCCTTGACGGTGGAGCGCGTGGGGAGGCGCCAGAGCTTCATGAACGCCAGCGTCAGCGACCGGGACCGGCTGCTGCTCTCGTCGCCTAGGTAGTGCTCCGTGACGGCAATGGCGCGCTCCAGGTCGTCGAGGTCCATGTCGTCCTGGCCTGCATCCTGGTGCGGCTCTAGGGTGAGGAGTTTCTTAGTGTCCGTCTTGGCAGTGTCCGGGATCAGATCCATGCTAAGCATCAGCGCCCGTACGGCAAGTAGCACCTCCACCTCTCCTAGTTTCGTGGCCCGTAGGTAGTGTTGTAGTAGCGCCATGGACGGATCCGCCTCGGTGAGGGAGATGACGAGGTCGGACGCCAGGCGCTTGGCATCGGGCGGGTTGGCTTCCAAGTCATCTCGGAATGCCGACTGAATGTTTGACAGGGTAAGATGGCCCGCGTGGGCGAGATATGTCGTAACATTGCAGTCGGGAAGGGCCAGCCGCAGCTTCAGAGGAGCATCTTCCTCCTCGGCCGTCTCAATGGTGAACACTCTGCTGATCGCATAGGTGACCCAGCGACGATCCACGGCGGGGTATGAAGATGGCTCAGGGAACCATTCCCAGCCAGGAACCTCCTCTCCGTCCCCAGTTTGTGCACCAGATGTTTGGTTTATGTGGAACGCAGTGCGCATCGCCTCCTCCCACTTCAAGATCTCGTCATTTCTCAGCAGATCATCCGCCGCCTCAATCTCCGCATGATGCTCGGCAAGGTATGATTCCGTGATTGTGCCGGGGACCTTGTGCGCAAACTCGGTCGACGGATGGTCCAGCTTGATCTTCTTGCTGGGAACCTCTACAGCCGTACCACGGCCAATCGAATCGATAAGCAGACCGGCCTTGCGACGCTTGCCGTTGCTCTGGGGAGGCTCCACATGAATGCAGGCAAGAACATTGTCAATCAAAGCCACAACCAGCTCTTGGCTCCGGAGATAGCAGATCAGGCGGCAGGAATGTGCGTCTTGCCTCTCTGGAAGGACATCCGACAAGTCGAGAGGCGCCTTAGCGTGGACGGAGCGGTACTGGTAGTTGTAGAGGCCGATAGAATCCAGCGAGCAAGACATAATGAACGGACGAGATAGCCTGGCGAAGGCCACAGCGCCATTCATCGGCATGATCGAACGGACCTTCGGCACGGCGCTAGTCAAGTCATATACGCTCAAAGCGCCCTGGTGGAGCTGCAAGAGCGTCCCCGTCTGCGCCTCAAACTGATATTCAGGTTTTCCAGCTCCCTGTTCCTCGGTCGGCGGGATAGGAGCGACATCGAGAGGAGTCAGTCGCTGGAGCTCGGACGCGGTGTCTGAGCCGCCGGCGGCCACCGCCAAGAGGATCAAATGTCGCTTTTGCTGCCCCTGACTTGCACTTCGCGACACGAGTACCAAAATGGTCGGGTCCACATTGGCAGTCTTGGGGAGTGCTATGCGCAGCTCCGGTCGGCTCTTGAATATGCCTTCGCTGAGTTCCGCCACTGTCGCCGAAGTCACAAAGTCCAGCTCGAAGTCCTCCACGGGTAATGACGAAGCATCCTGGGCAGCAGATCTGGCCGGCGACGTCCACCGGGTTTCCAGGGTCTCCCCGGAGAGGCAAAAGACCTCGCCATTCTGGCAGACGGCAATTACGTCGCCAATGGAAGAGGTTTGAGAAGCGCCAGAGGTGGTGATGTAGCGGACAGGCGAGTTCCGCAGGGTTCGGCACGCGGTCGTCGATGTTGTTTTGCCGTCATGGTGGACAACGTCCTTGAACATGGTCAACTTGTTGGCGACGGGGTCTTTTGTCGCAATGAACGTGCATCGCGATACATCGGTGCTATCTGAGCGTCGTATCCTCAACGAGTGAGGGGGGCACGTGAAGGACTCCTGGGGCGGAATGGGATAAGAGGTGACAAGTCTCGATCCGGGAACCTAGATGAAATCAGCGCATAATCCAGTAGTTCCGGGGCACACAGATATCGTACATCGTAGATGCTGGTCGCTTCTCCATCAATTCCAACGGCCAATTCGGTCCTCCTCTTCCTCACCCCGTCTCTCTGGCCGTAGACCTCGCGCGCAACAATACTGCCTCCAGTGTGGTCCAGAGGTCGAGGCAAAGTTGCCAGGACATATGGCTTGTGTATCCGGTAAACTGATGCCATCGCTACAGCTCTGCCGTTCGACAAAACGGCCAGTCTGGGTCAGAGAGGCGCAATCGCTCGAGATTTGTGTTGCTGCTGGCGCTTCTGGTAGTGTCTCGGACAGTGAAACTTTTTGGCGGGCAAAAAAATCAGGCAGAACTTATCGATAGCCAAATCTAGCGGGCCGAACCAAATTCCGGTGGTGGGGCAGGAGGCAGTGGGGCTCTTGCTGTTGCTCTCAAACGCCTGTGCGCGGGCCACCAGCACCCCTGACGTACGGCAAGAGCTAGTGCAGGGAAGTCGCGCTGGAGCGACGCGTCTGACATGCTCTTCTTAACGCGGTCCAGAACAAGTGAGATGCACATCCCCTCCGCCTCTCCAGTCGAACTGATGCGCATCCCTCTATATATCCACTATATTCGACACCACCCGAATCCTTTATTCTGGTGATCTTTTTCTTTTCTCATATTACACCAAAAACAATATCCGCTCCAATTATGTCCCGAACCCTCTGAGATCTCTCGAGCGTCTTCTGCCGCATCAATGGGACCCGCGCTGGTCGCGACGATGGTCCAAGCAGACGCTGACGGGGCCCAAGCCAAGAAACTTCATCCGTTTTTTACGCGTGCCCCCGAGGCTACCCCTGAAATCCCGTCGGCAAAGCCAACAGCCATTCCGGCCGAAATCCCAGACGATGCCTCAGCATTAGAATCAGAAGGCGGAAGTGGTCGCAAGAAACGACGGACTGAGGACTCATCGGCTGTTCAGGATACACCAGTCGTAAAGAAGCAGCGGCGGAAGAGGACGAGCGAAAAGGCGACCCTCATCGGCTCCATTACGGACCACCTCACTAAGACAGATCATCCCGACCAACGAACGGAGATCGATGAGCACCATGCTCAACCTATTCCAACACCTCCACAGAGCGACGTCTCGACCAAAACGAGTGAACAAAGGGCAAGCATAGGCCCGACAGTTAATTCTTGGGAAACGCCAGCTCTGCAACCAAAGAACGATTCTACAAAGACGCCCCCCAAGGGCAAGAAAGTTCTCAAGTTCAACCCCAAGACCGGGACTTTAGGGTCGCCTCCAAAACCAAAAAGCACAACACCTCCATCACGGATTGTCACAATCAAATATGGCAAAGATGGGGAGACTCGCGAGGACATGGGACGAAAGATCACCATAATTCTAGAAGGGACTGAGGAAACGCCAAAGACCCCAACAAAACGACGGTCACAAAGGAAGCCGAAGGCGCCAAAGGATGAAAAGTCTCAGCAAGACGATAGTTCAAAAGACACGCACCCTTTCTTTACTGGGAAGGCGAGTGTGCATCCGATGGACGCAAAATGTCCGACAACGGAACCAAAGAAATCTCCGACCCGAAAGCACACGATATCCATGGCAACACCAGTGTCCCCTCGGAAACAAAGACACCCATTTGCACCCCCCAAGACCCCGAACTTTGGTAGCATGAAGCCGGTGGCAACAAAGGTTCCTGGAGCTATGCATCCCGCATGGCCAAGTCAAGGCATGACGCATGTGAGACCCTTTGATGCTAGTACTAGTTCGGGAGAACCCCAAGCAACAGTCAAAGTTGAGCAGGCAAGGAAATTCAAAGGCCAACTTGTTAGCATCGCTTCCGAAGACTCGGTATTGGAAAGCTTAATGGCCAAATTGAACCTTGAGTCAGTGCGAGATTGTCTTCCTAGGGACGAGAACAGTTTTCCGCCTCCACCCCAGGAGCTACGGTTGCCCACGCGACGATTCGAGAGCGGCCGCAAACTTCAGAAACGGATCAGGCCTCAGCTTCGCACTTTAGTCAATTTTCAAGTGTCTGGGCAGGGGGACTCTGATCTCGACGAACCGTTAGAAAGGCAAGCGGCAAAGACACACCCGGCTGTTGCTCGGCTGTTCAGACAGCTCGAGTCCAATCTTAGCGCATACGATCGATCGACATGCGAGACCTGTGCCTGGACGCAGAAGTATGCACCTAATACGGCAGCTCAGATAGTCCAGGCCGGCAATGAGTCGTCGTATCTCAAACAATGGCTGGAGACTCTCAGGGTACAGGCTGTGGAGACGGGACACATTGAAGGTGGAGGAAATAAGAGCAAGACTAAAGGAGACAAGGCGCCGAAGAAACGCAGGAAGAACAAGCTCGACGGTTTCGTTGTCGACAGTGATGACGAGGGCTACGAGTTGGACGAGGTCTCCGAAGAGGAGCCTGATTGGGCTCCTGCCGGCTCAGGGAGGCTCCAGAAGACAGTCATCCGGTCAGGGCGCACACGAGAGCAGGGAAGGCTTCCGAACTCTGTTGTGATCAGCGGTCCTCACGGGAGCGGCAAAACAGCAGCCGTATACGCGGTGGCCAAAGAGCTGGGATTCGAAGTGTTCGAGATCAATTCAAGCAGCCGGCGAAGCGGCAAGGACTTGTTGGAAAGGGTGGGTGACATGACTAGAAATCATTTGGTACAGCCACATCAGGCCGAGTCGACCTCAGCTGAAGACGATACAGAGGATCAAGTGGCGAAGGATCTCAAGTCTGGAAAACAAGGGATGATGACATCCTTCTTCAAGCCAAAGACTGGGGCTAAGCCGAAGAAACCGTTGAAGAATCAGGAAACAGCGAAGGAGGAACCCAAGCCTACACCGAAAGCGCAGAAGCAATCTCTCATCCTGCTTGAAGAAGTGGATATTCTATACGATGAGGACAAGCAGTTTTGGACGACATTGATGGGTCTGGTTAGCCAGTCGAAGCGCCCATTCATCATGACTTGTAACGACGAAACGCTTGTTCCTATACAGAGCTTAAGCTTATACGGCATCTTGCGTTTCTCTCCCCCACCAGCAGGCCTCGCTGTGGACATCTGTCTTCTCATTGCTGCCAACGAAGGCCACGCGCTGGAACGGCCCGCGGTCGAAGATTTGTATCTCTCACGGGGGAACGACCTAAGGGCTGCCATCACGGAACTCAACTATTGGTGCCAGATCGGCGTAGGGGACCGCAGAGGTGGATTTGACTGGTTCTACCTCCGTTGGCCGAAGGGGTCGGACCTCGACGAGGATGGTGATGTTGTCCGCGTCATCAGCGACAACACATATATGAAAGGAATGGGGTGGATGACCCGCGACGTGATGGCAACCTTGAAGGATAAGCGACAGATCGAGGAGGAAGCCATTCATCAGTGCTGGGACTCATGGCAGCTAGACGTTGGTGACTGGCACAGGACCCTTGACATGACAGCCTCCGCAGATGCCATGTCAAGATCGGGTTCGAATACTGGTCGTGTCGAGGACCTCACCGCGTACCAGAGCTTTTGCGAGGCTCTCAGCGACTCTGACCTCTGCTCCAACGGCGCGTTTGGCGCAACCCTTCAAACCCTTGTCGACCCAACATTACCCCAGCTTCCCACGAAGACGAAGGAGGATTTTGTTATCGGGCGGCAGTTGCTAGAAGCTGATCCCGTGGCTCAACCGTCTTCCCTGGAATGTGGACTGTCGACATCGGTCTCGTCCCTGGCTCGGCAAGATTTGTTCGACCATACGCTCCACAGCGGCGAGTCGCAAGCTTCCATGATACTTGCGCCCGTCGATGAAATGAAGGCAATATCCATCCTAGAGTCGTCCTTCAAGTCGACATCGAGCTGTCTGGCAAGACAGGACCTTTCGCTCGCCTTTGACCCTATCGCAGTCTCGGCCACAGAGACCCTCACAGCCCACCTGACGCCTTCCGTCTTTGACCGGACCCTGACTCTCATTGTCTTGGATGTTGCGCCTTGGGTTCGGAGCATTGTGTCATACGATCATCGACTGATGCTTGGGCGCAAGAAACTGAGCAGTCTCCTCAGCGAGGGAGGGAAGAAGAAGCGGATGCGCAACACGAGAAGTGCCTACTCGGCGCTCGAGGGCGGTGAGAGGAAGACGACGAGGCGGGAGAGGTACTTCCAAGGCTTGGTCAACACAACACTAGTGCTCAAGACCGGGCTGAAGGCATGGCAGGACGCAGCCAAGGACACAATGGGCGAGACAGGGGAGTCTGCTTCGGGTAGTCCAGAGGCCATGGAAGGCTTGGATTCCGAGTGAGTTCTGTCCTTGCGTTGAAATTTGAGTAGGTAGGGATATTAGCATCAAGGTTTAGGTATTTGAACAGCAAACGACTTAAATGGACGCGCCAACGCAACACTCATGACTCCATACCATACAGCCTAGGATATGAAAAGATTGATACATGTGTGCTCACGACTGGGCGTAGGTAAACCCTGATATGCCCTTATCTCAGTTCCCCGTCTGCTCTGGTCCTTGTCCTGTTAGCGGCCGCTGCTCAATGACAGCCAGCACACTCCCACCGTCTCCATGATAGCCCAGATAGAACCTATCCTCGCGGTAGCCCCGTTCGTCCTCCAGCGGCGGCACGCGGGGCCAGCGAAAGCCGTCGTCGCGGCTTTGCGAGCGCGGATAGTAGTAGCTGTTGGGCTGCTGCCGGGACGGCGGCGGTCTTGGGGGGCGGTGCTGATGTTGATGCTGATGCTGCTCGCGATAGTGGCGGTGGGGGGGGAGTATGGTGGCGATGAGGGCGCCGAGGGCGATGGCGGTGGAGATTTTGAGGGCTGTGTGGTGACGGTCCCCCCGGGGCTTGTCCCGGTCCTGGGAGGGCATTGTTCTCCCGATGTTACGTTGTGGTGATGGCGGTTGAGCTGTGTTTTTACAAATTCATGGTCGTGGTCGTTGGTGAGGCGGTCTTGGGTGTACCTTGGGTGAGCACTCGCGGCATGATATAATGGATTGGAGAGTGCAGAGCAGGCCCCCCGCGGCCTGTGAACCAAGGCGACGCATCTTGGTTGAACAAGGCGGACGCGTGATGTTCGGTGCTACATACAGCGTGCATGGGCGGGTTGAGCGTTTCTGGTCCAATGGAGTGGGAGACGTGGCTGTGTTGGTTATCGGTGACGGGTGGCCGGAGGGACACGGCAACAGTTCGGTGATGGGCCCATTACGTCTGTGTGCTTCTTGAAGGCCATTGCTGTGTGTATGAGTGTGTTGTGCTCCGGGGCCGACACTGATCACTTGATGTTGCAAGTTGGCTACGGACGCAATATGATGAGACATGCTTGCGGCCGACTGTCGTCGTCTAAGTCGCAGGTCGACTTGGCAGTCATGCTGGGCATTCGGTGTGCCTAATGTTCAAACAACCACAGTAACCAGGCACCATTGGGCCAATCAATAAGATATCATTATATCTGGTGCTTTGTGACGGCAATAAGTCCAAAGACGTTAATCGTAGCTCGATTATTCGTAGCCTGGCAGTGATTCGTCCGCTGAACTACCCTATGCTACCCATGGGGTATCACGAACATAAGCTCATAGCACCATCGAACAGAACAACGGATGCATTATGCTCATGTCTCGTTACCACTTTCCATCTATATCAGAAATGCTGCATAAGAATTCTTGGCTTCTTCTATTGACGCAGCGACATATACCTGCCCTTGACTATCTACACTAGTCCTATTGCATCTACGCGGTATCCTTGGACGATGGGTAACGTAGCACTCAGTCCAGCAGCCTAGCTACCGCCATGCCGTCGTACAGCGGCACCATGAACGTCTCCAGCCGCTCGCTGCCCACCAGCAAGTCGTTGAACTCGCGCAGCAGCTCGATGTCCCTGCTCCCCTCGTACTCGCTCTTGGCCGCCGCCCCCGTCCGCGCCGCCACCGCGTGCGGGTTGTCGTCGCTGTCGTCGGCCACGACGGCTCGGCGCAGAACGTTGTCTGCAATAATGAGCCCCCCGGGGCGGAGGAGGCGCGTTCCGGACGGCGATGATGAGGAGGCGCCGGGCTGCGACCGCGTGAGGATGCTGCGCAGGTAGTCTGGGTAGCCCGACTTCTGTGCGTCGATGAAGATCAGGTCGTAGGGCTCGCTGGGGTTCAGTGCAGGTAGCCTGGGATATCTCATGAGCGGCATCATCACTAAGGCGGTCCCTCGCCCGTAAAAGTCTCCTTACGTCTCGAGCGCGTCGCCTTCAATCACCTCGACGTTGGTCACTCCGCTGTCCCGGAAGGCCTTCCTCGCCATGTCAGCATACTCGGCAGAGTACTCCAGTCCCGTCACGGTACCCTTCTCGCCGACGACGTGCGCCCACACCAGGGCCGAGTAGCCAACATAGACGCCCACCTCGAGGATCCGCCTTGCTCCGACCGTGCGCGCTAGGAAGCCCAGGCACTGGCCTTGAAAGTTGGAGACCATGTAGTAGGCCCGGGGGTGGTTCTTCTCGACCCAGTCATGGTAGTCGGTGATATGCTTGGGCAGCGCCGTCGAGTGCTGCTCCGAGTAGACGGCCACGCGCTCTGCGACGGCAGCGTTGGGATAGAGGGACGAGGCGCCTGACTTCATCCTGCTGGGCTGGGAATGCTCTTGGATCAGACCAATGGTGACGATGGCAACCCGACACTTGTCGCCTGCTGCAAGTTATATCGTCCTTAGCCGGCCACGAGCATACGTATCGGAGCTCCCTCGGTCTCCGCATCACGTTGCCTGCTCCCAGAACCGGCGGGGTGGACCAATACGGCCCATACGGCATCGCAGAAGCGTTGCATGCCTCGCCAATACGCCGATACGTCCGTTGCCTGGGTCCAGCAGCGGCGGCAAATTGTGTCTGCAGTTGTCGCTCCAAGTTGATCGGTCGCGTGACACAGATGGCCTGCGCCGAGGAAGAGAGGCTGGCGCGTGCTCGCCTATCTTTTGGATCTCATCCCGAGGCGGGGATGGAATCTGTTGTGTGGGCTGCTGTGAGGAGGGAGAACAAGAGTAACTACTAATAGTAGCAGCCGGCCAACAAACGCCACTGGGCGGCCCCATGAGCTGAGAGCAGCACGCAAACTTTCCACTAGCAAGCAGCAGCTCGCCGAATCGCCGCCTCCAAGGGTTGGGAAGGAGGTCCGACGCGCACTCGTATTCTTGGACGGGCGAGTACTATGTACGAGTACGTGCCAGTACTCGTACGTCAGCATGGGCTCATACTATCCGTACTCGTACTATGTATTAGCTCGGATATACCGCAGGGGAGCGGTGTTTAGTCCGTTTGTTGGTTGAAGCTGGGCGGGTGGAGTGGTTGATGCAGCAAGCCCTGTCTTGCTTGGTCGACTGCCTGGACGATAATGGCCGTTTGGTGATGGGTGCTGCGCATTCAACGCGCGGAACAGCGGAACAGCGGATCAATGGAGTCGTCAGAGTGTCATTGCGTCCTCCAGTGGCGCACTGATATGTAGGGGGTCGGACCTATAGCTGATGCAGTGACGACCCATGGCCCATGGTGGAGGGTGGTTGTGCCCGAATGGAGTTAGCTGTGCCATTTTGATGAGTCGTTTGCAACCAGAGGATGCAGGAGAACACGGATCAATCCAGCAAAGACATGGCTTTTCATCCCTCCTCAGCCTCCCATGAGTCCCATCCCATCCATATCCCATCCTCGTGGAGAGAGCTGATCCATGGATCGAGTGTGACGGCAGGGATGTGATTATCTGGGTTGCCCAGACAAAGGCAAAGGGGCGGCACTGCCGGGCGAGTTGTTCCGTAATTGTAGTGCCCGTGAGGGCGAGCCTTGTCTACGAGTAATACTACGAGTACTCCGTACTCGTAGCACTTCGTAGTACTAGTCGTAGTTGAGCTGACCCGGGCATGCGACCGATCCGGGCGGTGCTCTGGCAGAAGAGAAGCAAATCTCCCAAGACAGACAGGCGGCTGTGATTCTGACCGAGACAATCACAGGCCTGCAGCTCGGCTTTGGTTAGCAATTTCGCACGGATAGCGTCTCGCTAGAGCTGGCTAAGGAACAATACGAGTAACAAACATGGCCGTGCCGCCTAGCTGGGCTGTTTCACGACGGCAGATAATATACGTGAATACCTGTTGGTATCGTGGGCAGTGGGCACTAACAGACCAACAACAGCGAACCTCGGCGGTTGCCTCGGCGGTTGGCTGCGTCCGGGCCAGATGCATGGCAGCCTCTTGAGGAAGTCGCAATTGGGCAGCCTGGGAAGTCCCGTGCTATGTACGGAGTACGAGTACGTACTTCGGATCCTAGTCCAGGTTGCCACTCCAACAAGCACGGGAACGCCGCCAGAAGCATGGCTGTTCAAGCCTTGCATGCTTTAGGAATGAGGGAGACTGACACCGTTTCTGTATCGCAAATGCTCACGCACCAAAGAGTCGATGCAGTACTGGCCTGTGTGTGGGGTTGGGACAAATAAGACTAGACTCACCGCAGGCAAATTACGAGTACTACACGCCGCTCGGCAGCGGTGCGCAAAGCCAACTTCTCTTGGGCAAAGCACAATTCGTTCGGAGCCTCCAAAGGAATTGTATCCGTCGGCACTAGGCAGGAAGAATTGTAAACGGACTTGCGAGTGTTCAGAGACGAACAAGGTCGCGGGGGGGCTGATGGTCATTCGATGATTGGACCTTCGCCACCTGGTTCTGGCGACAGCGCCAACGGGTGAACCGTCAAACCGTCTCCCACCCCTGCTGGAGACGGAAGGGTGTTGCAGTGGGCCAATCAGCCCAGATCTGACTCGCTCCTCCGAGCACTGCAAATACACTGCCATGTACTCCGTAGCAGCCTGTGTTTTGTCCAAGCCGTGGTCCTCGCGGGAGTCGAGGGAACCTGAATTTTGATATGTTCTGGTTGGTCTATCCCCTGCGAGAGGGATAAGCCCTAATACTGTACGAGAAGCATATCCGTCGGCCGAAATCAACCTTGCCCGTGGAATCAGGAATGTGAAGCTGCGGGCTTCCATCGGAACCACTGGTCACCACGTACGGATATCATGTCATGGTAGTACCAGGAAGCCAGCGGGGCAGCGTTAATAATCTGGGTCACTACCCAAATACGTAGCCAAGGTACAGAGTATCGAGTCCGAGGTTCCCGGGGCTGGGGCACTTAACAGAGCCGAGACTTAGGAGCCCAAAAGCCCCAAACATTAGCGATGAACTATCCGTCGTAATTTGTAGTGGGCACCCACATGGTACTACAAGGGGTATTAACTGGTGGGCTCAGGTACGAGTACGGCTCGGTATGCCATGGCCGGCCGGGGGGTTCGAACTTCAAAGGTCTTTTTGTTCGTTGGATGAACTTGTCCGGCTCGGATTGAGTGTGAAACGAGCTGCAAAAACACGTCCCCTTGGCTTAGACTCGGGAATCTTCAACGCTCTGGCCTTACCTGCTTTGTTGCCGTGGACAACTTTCATGTTGAACGGTGCTGCCGTTAATGAGTTTTGTCCTCGGAAGAGGTATCGGCGAGGGGCCACTGCTGCTTGTACATTTATTTGCTGGTCTACCATCAATTGTGACCCCCACAGCAGGCCACCGAAACCAGCCGCTATTAGCCAACAACAATCACTCGGCAAAGACATCGCGCGGCAAAAAGATCGAGAGGTACTAGGTATCAACAAACTCTCGGACGTTACGACTCGTACTCGTACAAACGAGGTAACAAGCGAATCAGCAACATTGTCGCAAGGCCAAGACGAACAAGTGCCTTGCATGGTCAAACACGATTGGTACTCGATCCTAGATGTGTAACTCCTGCCAAGCGGTGCATGTAATGGTTTCTGGCGACTGGGGCAGGCCCATGGCTCCGAGGATTGAAACTGTAAAAAATTGAGTCTCTGATGTGAACCTGGAACGAATGATGCAGGCTCCCTAGAGCGCCAAGACGAAGCTCAGTCGTTTGGACATGGATGGAACCACGGCATTACCATCAACCTGCCCTAAATATGAGAGGGACATGAGCCGCCACAGCCGGACTGACTGACTGTGCAACAGCTACTGATGTGTTCTCTGAACTTGTTGGCCAGGTTGGTCTGGAGGCTGGAATGCACCAAGTGTTGGCATCAGGTGAAATTGCCGAGTCTCTGTCGGTGTCGAAACGGACGGATGGGGTGGCCAAACGAGCATTAAAAGCCAGGTGACTGGCCCTCCAACAGTGCCAACCCCCGCCAAAGTTAGTATGCCTCTCTGTTCTTGGGGTCTGATTGGGGTAGTTGTGCCCATGCCGTGGTCAACTTGCATAGGATGTTGATGGGACAATACCACATGCAGTCCATACCTGCCTGGAGTGTCGTACTACTAGTATGAGCACCCAGAAAGACCTGCAGCTTGCGCGTGAGTACCTTGCCGTTACCCGCACGATTGAGCTGTGAGGAGCTCGCGTCCGTGATGAAATCACGAGGGTGGGGAAGGCCTCTCCGTGATGCGGTGTGCGCACCAAAGTTACCGACTTCCTGCTTCACTTATTATTAGTTGCAGCAGAGCCCGCCGCGTTTCGGGGCAATGGTGTGGACGAATTTGGCAAAGTATCGGCCCTGGGATAGCAACGGGTGGAACAGCTACTCGTCGAGGGTATCATTGTGTGAGAGTCCAGGTCGGGTGCGGTGTCTGGCCAACATCAATAACAAGTGTCCGTGCTAATATCCGTGCTATGTATTGATATACGTTGAACATGCGGTCGCATACCTTGCCCAGCCTCAACAGCATGTAAGACTGGGGGTGTTAATTGTGAGGTGGTGCTGTGCGGCACGCTGCTGAAAAAAAAGAACCCCTTCCCTTCCATCAGGCGTAGCGGCAGGGAGCGGCCTGTCCTTGACCATGGCTGTGGGTGGCTGTGACATGGCCCATCGAAGCTCAGATCGGCCTGTGGTGACATTTGCTCATATCCATCCCTGCCGCCGTCGGTTGTCGACCATATGAGCAGAAGTGGCGCCGTATTCGTAGCGTCGCCAGAACAGCCGAACAAACTTGGCGATAGCTCAGGGGAGCTGTTTCTGATTGATGCCAAACTCATGTGGCTTGGTGTAGGGGGAGAATTCGATGTGGTTCATCACTCCATTACTTGCTAAGGGGCAACATATCAGAGATGTCGAGTTGGGTGGACCCTGGTGTGAGGGGAGCGTGTCACGATGAATCGCGGCCGGACGGATTGAAATCTGGAAATGCAACCTGGAAGAGAAGATCGTCATCACATGACACAAAGACGGGCATCCAGAACCTGGAAGGCGAGGGGGACGGGAGGCAGGAGTTGGGTGAGAAGGGCAAGAGCGACTCCCAGTTGGAACTTGGAAGGTGGGAACCCTGCAACATCCCGAGGGCATCATCCGTCTCTCCCACTTCTCAACCGCCACCAGTTCTCGGCAACTCAACACCAAGTTATGTACTTCAAATGCCTCAAATTTCCTCAAAGTCTCTAGGGCATGTCAGCGTCCGCTCGGCCAAGCAGTCTCATGTTTGCCTCCTGCAGCCACAAACAAATGATTGCAGGCGCCTTGGCCCAACTTATTGGCAACAAAGTGGCCGCCGGATTCGTGACTCCGGCCCTGAAATCTGAAATCATCATTCTCACCTGCCACCGTGATAATACGGATACCTATTATGCTATTGGGGCCGGCCTGGTTCCCCAAACAGCAAAGTCATGCGTCCAGGCAGGGACTGTTGGGTGTGCTACTATACGTACATGCTAGTACAGTGCAATCCTCTGAGCTCCACTGCAGGGGGTTGGCTTCGTCTGATCACTAGCACGGTGGCACCCACCAGCTCCACGAACCCACTTCCGGTCCAAGTTTAAGAGGCGTTCAATAAGGCTCCCCTAAGACTTTCGATCCATGATGATGATGGTGCTGATGATGACGATGATTCGTTTGGCTTTGGCTTCTCTGCCTGCTTACGGCCGAGCACACGATGGAAGCCCAATCACGGCGCGGCTGTAAACCTCGAGGGTTGGCAGAGTGAAGCGAGATATTAGCAGCAATAACCCATACGAATTATTAGCACTTCTGAAGTGACGGACCAGTGGCGACACAATGCTGGTGCGATTCGCTTACTCCGTGATGCTACTTTGTAGCACCCTGTGGATATGCAACCACTTTAGCTCGGGCCATGGCCTACCTAGTTAGACAGGGGCGGGGACATCAATACCACATTCGCCGACTCGTTTGTGTCCCAACATCATCCCTCTTTTGGCCCCGTTGAGATCGCCATGACCAGAAACACGGCACGGACACATGTCGACACGAGACAGATGCGGGCTATTGGTAATATAGTATCTGGATGCTGACAGGCCTGCTCTGCCTAGTGAAGCGTGGCTTGCGTCGCCTCACTATCAGGGTCGATGACGAAGACGGACATTTCGGGCCTCTGGATAAGAACATGATAAGGATCATTTTGGCGGTGTCACCCATTGTTCCACTACAGACTATCGAATACCCTCGATCTCTCGCCTGGTGCAAAGATTTTGGGTGTTCCGACAGCTTGTACAAAGTACAGAGGACTCCGAGCCCTTTATTATTAATTGAGAAAAGCATTGCGGATACTTAACACCTACGCAGTGGTAAATCAGAGCAAGTGAGTGGACTCCCCAGCCATGGGAGCCCCGGAACAGCGGAACCACTTTAACAATTTGGCGCCTATTTTGGTTCGCGGATTGCCGCATGATTTTTTGAGTTTGGCAGTCTCGTAGTAGTAATGGGTCCTTGACGATCCTATCACCACCTGAGGCGTGGCATATTTTAGTTCTTTCCCATCGAAAGCGTTTTCTACATGTTTAAGCTACGAGGGACGTGGCCGGGCGTCGGCTCTGGTTCGTGTGCGCCGCCTCCGTCTTGCCGTGCACGAGTACTGTTATGGGAGCACACGAACAGAGAAAAACTGCATCATATTATTCGTAGTACGTACGTATCCGTACTTGGTATCATGTCGGTACGGACCAGTATGTATCCGTACTTCGCGAATTCTCTGCAATTTGTTCCAGCCACTGCCCACGTTCCTGAAGGGGCAACCGAGGAATTGTGGTGGAGCCTGTCCCAATATGAAGGCGTTGAAGCGAGCGGAAGTGCATGTACCGGATGGCAACGGCGCAGGTCTGTAGCCTGTACTTGCTCTCCCTCTTGACCTCGTCGTCTGCAGCCCACGTCGGCTTGTGACGCCGCCGCACCGTAAAAGAGGAGTAGTTGAGCAGTCACTCGTGACTCTTCTCAGCTGTCATGGAAGGTCACGAAAGGGTCGGGTTTGGCGCGCTGTCGCTGCCACGCTACAGGGGGAGACCCCGTTTCATGGACGACCTTCTCGGCCGTGCGAGCTGGGGCGGTTTGGGGAGTTTGGGAGGGGAAAGAGAAGGGAGGGACTTCCAAGGTTGTTAGCGAGAGAGGGGGCGTGAGCGTGGGCTTGCTAGGGCGCCACCCGTGTGTGTCCTGGGTGGTCGAGTCCCTAGGTTGGCTGGCAGCAGGGAAGCAGGTCTTCTTCTTGGAACTCAGTTGGGAACCTCCGGGGGGTGTCAGCGGCGGGCGTGTTTGAGTGTCAGCGGTGTCTGGGCGAAACTCGTACCGCCCAGGATTGGTGTTTGCTGGTGGGTTGCTGGGCAGGTTGCCTGGCGGGGAGTACGAGCATAGCGCCGCTGGGGGGGGGGGGGGGGGGGC
>JAEMHR010000174.1:0-47171 GCA_016490725.1 Amphichorda felina
TCCTTATAATAACCTCTTTTCTCTTCTAAAGTATATACCTTTAAAGGATTACTTTTAATAACGCTAAGGCGAAGGAAACTAGGCAGCGATTAGCATAGATAGAAATATAACCCTAATCTAACCCTACCCTAATTTACCGAGTTATATCCGCCTTTACCCCTAGGAATCTCGGAGAACTTTACTCGCCTTATTCTATAAACTCTACCCTTTATCTTTATTAGCGCCTTTTTCCTTTATATATAATTTTCCGCGAACTCTACTACTATACGCTACCGTATAATAGTTAGGGATAATACCTTATATTAGGATTTAATATTCTTTATAGATTAATATAATTACCCTATACCCTATTACTATAATATCGCTATAATATTATAGTTATCTTACCTCGTTATACCTCTTTACTCTCCTCTATATATCTAATCCTGATACTACCTATAGTTAGGTTCGTAATACTAAGCGGTAATAACGCCGGCGATGATAGGGCGGGCTCGCCACCCTACGATGCCCCGGCCGCCTACTACGTCGACGTTGGCGGGCTCGCGCTCTCGTCGTCGTCGCCCTCTTCGTCCGAGTCGCTATCGGCGCCTATGCCGAATCCCAGCCTGAGGCCTCCGCTCTCCGGCCTCCCGATCGTGCCGTCCATGTGCGCCAGTATCAGGCGCTATCGGGGCCGTGAGGTGTTCACCTAGTACGTCGACAAGTCAAAAGATCAGACGGAATAGAATGTGGTTGGATTGTTGGTTGCAGTTGTCACTGCTGAGGTGGGGGTTTCAAGAATGCGGCAGCGGCATAGCGTCCTGCGACCGCAAGCTGAGTAAGAGGGGACGCGATTTGCTGTTCATTGTGAGGCGGGAAGGGTGACGGCTTGAAGTAACTGCATCTAGTCCCACTGCGATCATGCTCTTGGGGTTTCCCATCAGGCGAACCGATCCGAACGTGTTGGTGATTGCCTACGCCTCGTCGGCCTTCAGCCAGCCAGTCTCGTCTTGACACGCGTAGCTAGGGCCTGCTGCACCCGCAGCAACATGCACGGAGCCTGCATCGCGTTGATGGAGGGTGGCCTCAAAATGGGCCTTCTTAAGTTGATAACCCCTCTGCCCGCTCTATTGCGATTCTTGGATTCTGGATTATTCTCATCGCACTTAGGAGCGAATTCTCTTAGCAAATGACCTACCTATCGTTTAAGGAGCGCATGAAACCGTCCTCAGTCATGGCCGATTCAAAGACAAAATCGACTACGAAAGCTACATGTCCCAAAAGTGCGAGAGAGTCAAAGGTCTGGTCCCTTGTATGCCTTGCCCGAGAGGTTGCGGGAGATGCAGAAGGCATACAAGACTTCTCTAACCTAGTCGAACAAAAAAAGAGACTAGAGCATCAGCTCAAGGAGAGATCCAATGAAGTTTCACGCCTTAAACAGGAACTGGCAGATCAAAAGGCCATTGCTAAGAAGGAAATATCCACGCTGGTGTCGACATTTGGCGAACGGTACAAAGCTTTCGACCAAAACAATGAAGCTTTGGAACGATATCGAACGCAGACCGATGAGACCAGAGCTGAGCTAAAGGCAATCAAAGATAGGGACACGTCCAGACAAAACGAATTGTCATCGCTAGAGACAACTCTGAAGTCCGCCGGGAATGAAATCGAGCAACTTCAAAAGAAGAACAGATCGATAGAGAGGAATTGCGTCATCCACCGATCCCAGCTACAGGCAGTTCAAGATGATCGCGATTACCTCGAGGAAGAGTTAAGACAGGTCAGAGGCGATTTGGGCTATGGGTTCTTTCATGAGATTGATGAAAGTCGAGAGACAATACTGTAAGGCGTCATACAGTACTGATTAACCAAAACGGCGATACTGATGTTTCCACAGTCGGGATTATTTGAACGCTTTGTCGACGGAATCCTACACTATTATTAAGGAGTTCATCCCTGACCCTGAGATCACAATGGTACTGTTCATGATTTCAGTATGACAGGGACATACTGACTGGATTACAGGCCTCTGCTTCGATGTTACAGATGCTTCAACCTCACTTACCTGGTTTGCCTTTACCAGTTGGGTCAACCAAGGAGGCTGTTCTAATGCGTCGTGCGGCGGGTCAAGCGATCATCTGCAAAGCGCTAATAGACTACATTTTTCGCCCTTTCTACCTTTCCGAGACTTTGAATCAAGCAGCGGACCACATGCTTGAATTTTTTGAAGAAGATAAAAATCAGCAGCTAACGTACCGCTACCAAGTCAGCACACTTCTTGACAGTAGTGATATGGAAGTTGCAGTTGGGGCCGCTATCACTGCTAGCAACGAGATTTGCAAGCATCTCGATCGACTGGTCGCGCCTGCAAACTTAGCGAGTTTTCGTGGGCAAGTTGAGAAGCTTATGGGCCGCGCAGCTGAGATGTGGGTTTCCGAGGGTCAGAGAGCTGCCGACCGACCGGTGGTTATGATCCCTACAATTAGTGACGGGGACGTAGGGACGTATGCGGATTTTGGGGAACGCAACAATGGCAAAGCTGCGAGCGAGAGCCATAAAATAGCAGCCATACTGTTTCCTCGGATCACCGTCAACGGGAAGGTGCTGCATGGTGGGACGGTTCTGTGGTCAGATTCGCCAGCCGTCATGATCGCCAGAGATCAAATCCCAAGCCCGACGTTAGGACGCAATGGCATATTAAGGAAGAACAGCCGAAGGAACTCCACGGCGGGTCGATCAGCGAGTTAATCTTGTTCGATTAGGGGAATGTGGGCGCTTGTGTTCTACATCTTATTTTTCATTTTGTGTTCGAATGGTTGTTTCTTCTGCAGCTTTCCAATACCAATAGTCCTTGATAGGCGAAAGCCAGTATGCCTATTAAGCCCATCCAAGACTGTCCCCAAAGCACCCTCCCACTGGCATGGTGGACAATGACCATGAAGGCCATAATGGAAAGGTGCTCGCAGATATCAATACGTATTGGAAGCTGTCAATTGCGGCTGTCCCCAACTCAGTTCTCTTGCATGCTGGCACCAACAATATGGACCTAGAAGAGGATCTCGAACGCTCTCCTGACATGCTCGCGACAAATCATTGGCGGCCTCTTTGCGAACGCCCCAGACGTCACCGTTCTTCTTGCTCCAGTCATCTGGGCCAATAAGCCTAGGATGCAACAAAACACTGATCGCTTCAACCCATAAGGCATTTCTATGATTGTGAAGAGACAAAAAGATGCCAAGCACATCCTTGAGGTCCCAATTGACATCACAGTGGCCGATCTTTGGGACGGGAAACACCCAAATGACAGCGGCTACGAGAAGATGTCCAACACTTGGCTAAAGGCAATACTCGAAGCCGACGAACGAGGCTGGATAAAGAGCCCTGTCCCGAGGGACACCGCCGGCCTACCAGGCGTCGGCCTCGGTGTCGGAGGAGGGAGTGGCAGGGCTCAAGAGGAGATCGAGGGCAGAATCTGGAAGAAGGAGGCAACCATCTTCGAAGGCTTCCGTACCTGGGAATCAGTTGGCACCATTCTTAGGGCTGTCGAGGACGGCAGCCGCGACAACCTAATTCTGGCCGACCTCAACGGCGATGGCATCGCTGATTACGTCGTCGCCGACAGCGATGGCACCATGCGAGCCTGGATCAATGGCGGCAAACCCAGCGACCGGACGAGTATTGGTAAGATCAACCCAGACTGGAAGTCCCGCAAGGGTAACATGATCCGCCTTGCCGACGTCAATAACGACGGAAAGGCTGACCACATTGCCCTGTATGAGGGCGGCGCGGCAAGGTCTGGAAGAACATTGACAACGGAAAGAAGTTTGAACCTCTCGATTCCTAGTGGGCAACTGGCCTCAAATTTAGGGACAAGGTCTACTTCGAAGACATTGATGGTGACGGGTACGCCGACTACGTTATCGTCTACGGTGGTGGCGCTGTCAAGTGGGCACGCAACACGCACAACAGCGGAAAGGATAGCAACAAGAAGAATTAGTAGACCGAGGCTACCATTGCTCCTGGACCTGCCGGTATACCTGCCAACTCGGCAAGAATACGAGACATTGATGGTGACGGGAAAGCTGGTAAGTCCTTCACGGTTCTTGTCAAGTACTTTAGCTAGAAACTGACCTTGCTAGAGACTATCTGGTCGTCTATGATGGTGGTGCCGTTAAGGCGTTCCGCAACACCCTAGACGAGGGCGGCCGCAATTGGGACGACTTGGGTACTATTGCACCCGGCATAGCGGGTATCACGGGCGACATGATACGGTTCCCAGACATGGATGGCGACGGCCTAGCCAATTTCCTCGCCATTGCCGAAGACGGAAGCATCCGCATGTGGAAGAACCTCGGCATCACCAGCACCAAGGGCTCGAGCCTTCGCTTGGCCGACCTAACGGGCAATGGCCTAGACAACTTGATCTCGGTCGATGCCAAGGGCCGGGCTCGCGCTTGGCTCAACAAGGGCGTCAGCCAGTGGTAGTCAATCGGCCAGATCGCGCCCGGCCTTGATGAAGATATCTCAGACTCGCGTATCGACTTTGCCGACGTCAACGGTGACAAGCGCGCCGACAACTTGGTCATCTACGGTGGCGGGGCCGTCAAGGCATATCTGAACAGCGAAAACCTCCCCAACCCAGGAGATGGGCGGATCTGGCAGGACGGCGTCGTCATCTCGCCGGGCGTTGGAGAGCCTGGCAGCAAGGTCAGATTCGCAGATCTCGACGGAGACGGCTATGACGACTTCCTCATCCTATACGACGGCGGAGCGGTCAAGTACTGGCAGAACAATAAGAACATCCCCCACATGGATGGCGGTCGTATCTGGAAGGAGGGCATTGCCGTGGCCACCGGGGCCAGCGAGCCTGGCAGCAAGATACGGTTCGCCGATCTCACGGGAGACGGCAAGGCCGATTACATCGTTACTAACCCTATTGCGGCGCCACGAAAGGCTACCGAAACAATGGTAAGATCCCTATTGGAGAGGGCCGCAAATGTAATGAAATGGGCACTATTGCCGGCGGCGTCACCCCCCAGGGCCCTGTCCATTACGCGGATATCAATGGCGATGGAAAGGCGGATTACCTTGTCGTCTTCCATGGAGGCGCCATCAACGCATACATCAACGAAAACGACTGGGCGCCCAAGTTGCCGGATAACCCCGACCAACCTACCCCTGGCGAGCCGGGTGATGGTGATGGTGATGGTGGTAGCGGGGACGGAGACCGCCACGGAGACCGCCACGTTGTATACATTGACCCCACAGCCTGGAGCTTAGGGAAACCGACAGCAGCGTGCCAGTCGCCCTGTACTCTCGTCCTACCACCATGGCCGCTTTCCTCCAAGACTACAATCAGCTTTCCCGTCATCACCGAGACCATCAAGGAGACGTAGCTTGAAACCACCAACGGTGTTACCAAATATCACACAACAACAATCACCGTTCGCATCACGCTCCCGCCTCTCACAACATCTGAGATCAAGCTGTCCAAAATTGTTCTGACAGCATCCACCTCCAAGTTTGTCCCTGTACGAGCAGTGTCATTCCGCCACCCGCCACATTGGCTGAGCCCACTCACGACATCACTTACACGTACAAGCCTGGGCCGTTTCCGACTGGCACCAACGATGACGACAATGACGATGATGATATTGATATTGGGCCTCCGGCAGGTATTGCTCCGAATATCGCCGTCACTGCTAGACCACCTAGCCTATCTACAAATCTAGCTAGGGCGCTCTCTATCTCTTTGGCTGTAGTCCAGGTGGAAGCAGCGGAGGCGGAGGCGGAGGCTCGATTGGATGCATTGGCGGCGGGTGTCCTGGGCCAGGAGGTAACTGTGTCAGTGCTGTATGCGAAGAGAACAACAATGATGATGATGATGATGACGACGAGGAGAACTGTGCGACCGAGACCAACACTGAGTGCCATCAGGTCTGTACGACAAAGCCCTGTGCCACTGTCTGCAATACATATCTTGGCTGTGACTGCACCACCTCGTCGGTAACAGACTACTGGGTATCATGCAAGTCCTCCTCATGTACCACCACCTCGACCGAGATCATTACCGGCTGCTTCCTCATTGCAACTACTACAACAACGGGCGCATCCTGCCCACTCATGACCGTCAACCCCAGGGAAGATGACCTGGGTGGCGATGACAACGGATATGGTGACATCGACAAGGTCATCCAGACCACCTACTCTGCGACTATCATTGTCAGCAAAAAGCCATGTCTCGTCAATGACGGTTACGTAACGGTTAACAGGACGGCCTAGTCTATTTCTAACGCGAAATCGTTCACCAGGACCAAAATGCGAGGCACCTCGGCTGTCATTCTCCCTTCTCATGTCGGACCCATTGTCTCTGTTACATTAACAGACATCAAGTTCCCTACCACCTCGTGCCCAAAGGCCCCAACAACGGTGGGCGGGTCAAAAGCAGCCACCACCAAGACAACAACGACTGCTATATCATACCCTACAAACACGGACATCAACACGGACATCAACAAGGGCGAAGCCTCCAGAGACGGGCGGCTGCATTCTTCTGATCTTATATGCATATGATACGTCTACTATGAGACTTGTGGGAGTCATGGCTGGTAGCCAGAAAGGTACGCAACCGCTGGTGCCGCCTGCCATGAATACGACACATATGGGTGATAAACCCAAGTGGGTTCCAAGCAACAAGCCTGGTGCTCCCGAAGCATGGCCTGCTTCCGAGGGTTCGTCGTCCGGACGACGCAAGTTATTTAACCTGGCAAAAGACAGCCAGACAGCAAACCTCTCTTCATATCAACACATTACCATAGTTTTAAATAGGCTAAATAGCCTGCAACTTGCTTAGGTTAATAATGAGTTATACATAAGTCGGCTTGGTATCTAGCGTGCTTTGGGTTGCCGGGTTTTTGGAGAGTTAGGGCTATAGCTCTAGCAGAATATATCATCCCCCATGCTTACCTAGCTTTACTTGAAAGGAATCTTGGTGAATTAATTTGATGGCTCTTAGTCCACTTTGCAGAAGAGCGACTATACTTGGCAAGGGGGGGACAGCTAATTTCAGACACTTTCAACACTACCTAGGTACCTTTTACATCAAGGTCACCTAGTGGTAAGTACACGCCAGAAGAGGATGAGATAGTACGCAGCACGAGACGAGATGGCTGCTCCTGGGCTGAGATACAGAGCCCCTCCGCATCAATCCAAGGCACCACCCAAGTTTGGTACTTGGCCGGGCTCAAAGATTGGTCCAGCCTGGCAACAGAGGTCTGCGTCTGAACCAGCGGTCTGTTGAGAGCTATAGTAAACCCTATTTTAGCTATAACCCCGCTCTGAATATACACGAATAAAAATAGCATTAGTCGTTCACGTCCAAGATATATGACATAACAATTGGACGTACTTTCATAGACGACACACCGCTCTGCCTATGACAGCTAATGTTAGGCCTGCTCTACAAGGGGCTGGAGGATTTGTACCACGCAGGACCTTTCTCTGTTCCCCGCCCATCTGCAGCAAAATGGGTCAGGGTCAGCCATCGACGACTTCTAGCGTCAGTTTCTTACGGACGTGTCGCCCAAGCCCGTCCACGTTCCTTCTCCATCACCTCGGTCATGATATTAGCCAAATCCCTCTAAACCCCTTCATCATACGTCTTATCTGCTCCATCAGATCCCCTCTGAGTTTAATATCTTCACTATCATCAGCGTCGCATGGGGCATCCTCCTGTCATCGTACACTAACGACCGCAGCAAAGACGTTGTCTTCCACGTGATGTGTTGCTGGCCAACGTCCAGAGTGCAGCGCTGGATATGGTCCCTCATGAGCAGCTGGTCTGCATCGCATTCGCAGTATTGGTGCCGGCTGCGAGGCTGCGAGCTACGCGAACAACCTGCTCGCGGTACATGACACCGCTTCCACCCAGTCGTCGGACCTTCTGGGGCTCAAGAAGCTGAGCTTGGAAGAATCGAAAGAAAACTCGCTTCTCTCCCATGCCCCCGCCCTCGAGTACACTCCTGACTTGGGGTCGGGGTCATAGGGCCAATCACATATACATCCAGTTCGCCCCCAGCAGCACAGGTGTCCCCAAAGGCTGCACTGTCGAGCATAGCAGTTTCATCAGCTCGTCTATCGTCTACATACGACGACCGAATCGCACCAGGGGGGTTCGTGTTTTCCACTTATTCCCCCACATCTTTGACAGCTCCATTCTCGAGATCATAGCTGCGATTATTGTAGGCGCGTGCGTGTGCGTGTCCCGCTAGGAGGCGCGCCACCATGACCTCGCCCACTCCATCAAACGACTTGCGCATCAGCTGGGCGCTGCTCACACCCTTTTAGGCTAGGACAATCAACAGGGCCGATCTCACCACGCTTCAGCTCCTCGTCTTTGATGGCTAGGCACTTTCCCTGATCGATATCGACATATGGATCTCGGCCAGCGCCTCGAGCAATGGTCCTTTATACGGCCTGGCCTGTGCACCGACTACGGGCCTTCCGAATATACCATCTTGACCACTCTTCAAATGGTGGGCAGTACTCGGGTCCTGGGCAACAACCTTGGCACGAGACAGCGCTATATGGTTGTACATCCCAGGGAAGGGCGATGCCAACGTTAGGTTGTCGCGTTTATCTCTCTGGCTGCTCCTACACCACACTCATCTACCAATACAAGCACAAACGCCCACAACGCCCATTACTCTCCTGGCCAAGCAGGGATTGCCGACCATCTCGATCAATTTACGCCATGTCGAAACCTCGTTGGCTGCTTGGTTAGGTTCCCTCCTACGCAGTCCCGACCCTCTGGATCCCCCTTGTCTCCATCCCCCTCCTCATATCCGAAAAGGCCAACCATCGCGCCCCCATCGCGTGGCTTGCCAACATTAACGAGGACATGCTCAGAAGTCTCGCAAGCCTTGGTCAGGAGGAGCACGTAGTGGGCGTCTGCACATCCCTTTGCCTGCTGTCTTGAGAACTGAGACACTCCAGGGGATTGTCGAGAGTGCGACGCCTATCGCTAATGGAGCTGATGGTACCCATCATCACAGTAGCGTCGTCGTGGGGGAACGAGCCGTTCACCTTGTCACTCATGCAGCAATGCTACATCTAATGCATATGCACTGGGCGACGATGAACTCTCCAAAGGCACGGATAAGAAATTCCACCACTGCTTCCCGTTCTGCCTGGACGCCTGTGTCACCTTTCCGTACTTGGGCAATACCATTTGCAAGATCATTTCCCGCCACCCGTTGCTTTGCGCACGCCCGAAGCTTCGAGGATCACTTATTTCGTAAGTAGCGGCAGTCTATCCAGGTCATCGCGGACGACATTGACAAGTCCTACGTACCGCCTGCAGAGGCCCCAATATCCAGACTTGGAAGCCGCACGCTCTGAGAATATTTTCGGTATTGGTCCAACTATCACCACTAATATAGTCTCGTGTGGCAGCTTACACCTATAGGCCAGGGACTTCCCCGCCCCGATCTGGACTTTCCGTATCGCCCTCCTCCTTGTGGATGAAGTTTCTGGAGCTCATTGGTCGTGTCTTACCGAGTGCGACGCTAACAGTCCACGCGCGTGACTGAGACATTGTCGATAATTGGGGCATATTTTCGCGCTTGAAGATGAGGCTAAAGACGACGCCCTCCGTGGCAACATTCATACGTGTCTACTGGTTAAGGACGAGATCTACGAATATAGGCGTGCTGATTATCACGACGTCAGAGAAGATCCTATACCTACCTACCGTCTACTGCGTCTTTCGCTCTTCTAGTCCGAACTCGTGGTCCAAGGTGCTGACATTAAGGAGGTAATTAACCCAGCGGCTTAGACACGACTGTGCTGCTTATCTCGGTTACAATGGTACGGGTAAGGATATCTTGTCTAGGTCTAGGATGCCCCTGCCGATGCGAAGCTATGAGTACTCGTACGAGGTCAGCCTCGCGCCTAGTATCGACGACATGAGGATCTTCGCCAGGTCCACGCCCGCTCAGCTGGACCCGCTTTGCCCGCGAGCGGATATTTAAGTTCTCGATGATGGTCTCAGTGCGAGAGCATCCATATCGGAGCTGCCCTTCGGATACCACAGGTTACCCCTCCTTTGTGGAGTTGATCATTGCATCGTTCCTATCCGGATAGACAATATTGGAGTTGTTCACGTTCATATTCATATTACTGATCAGGGTGATGCAGTTCCCTCTCTTGTACGAATAGGGAGGGCGCCTACGCCACCTGCAACCTGCAGCCCCCGCCACCACATCCACGCAGTCACACACTATCACCAGATAGCTGAAACTCTATACTCTTACAGGGAAGATCCTACCTCACAGCCGCACGCACACCTACACACACATGAACACATCCACATGCACCAAGTCTCCCGTTTTACCTCACCACACCACCTCTCTAATACTAGTACGCATAATAGTCGTTTGGAGTCCTATACCGATACCAGGTGCCTCATACTGCATCCACCCAACCCACTTTTTATCGGGTCAGAGCCTTCGTTTACTGGAAGCAGTTAGGGTGACATTGACATGGGCCTAGCGTGACGACTCACGGGAGGGAGATTGCTGCATGGTCTAGCGAGCCGGGATCCCGAGCTTGGACTGCCTGCATTGAGAGGTACGAGCACTCCATAGGGGCAGCTTAACCGCCTGGACGTGGCTGTTTTCTGCTGTCGATTGGATCGGCATCGATCCGTTGCTACTCGTGCTATGCAATGCAACAAAAGGCCTTGCCACCCCCAGTCATTGGTGAGGGTGTCCTGCAGCTTGCATAACGGAACGCCTCACACACGGAATAGGCGCCCTTATCCTGATTTCTTCCACATGGTGGCTGCGTTGAAAACTTGTGGTGTTGCGGGTGCTGACTTGAGTGGTTATCATGAGCATCGCGTGAGCACCCTTGCCTGGGTGTGTGCCTGCCTAGGTATGTGTGCATGGGATGTGATGTAGTCGCAATGTTGAATCCCGATCGTCACAGTATACACGACTGCTAGACTACAACCCGAGCATAAGAAGGAGCCTCCATGAATGCTTTTTTCCCTTCTTGGGTCAAACTTTGACGGGTAACCTACCCTACCTTTACATCTGATAACACCCCAAAGTTCATGTTGGCGCTACTATCAACCCTCTTCCCATCATGTTACCAACCTTGTTACAACTCCTGGCTGCGCTACTTAGCGTCAGCGTCATCGCGTATTGGCGCCGCTCTCGGTCAAGGTCAACCTCGATCCATCGCTTGCCACCGGGGCCAAAGGCCCTCCCAATAGTGGGAAACATCAGGGATCTTCCCCCGCCAGGTGTGCCGGAATACCAGCACTGGATCAAATTCAAGGATGCGTACGGGCCCATCAGCTCGGTAACGGTATTCGGGACAACACTCGTCATTATTCATTCACTCGAGGCCGCCCACGAGCTTCTGAACAAGACGTCTACCAAGACCTCAGGGCGGCCATACTTTTACTTTGCAGATGAGATGTGTGGCTTCGGAACGCTTACTTCCAACATCGGTTATGGCCCTACCCATCGCCTGCATCGCAAGTTCATGCATCAGGAGATAGGCACCAAGGTTCTTGTGGAGAAGTTTTACGGTATCCAAGACGTCGAGTCCAAACGGTTCCTTCTACGCGTCTTGGAGGACCCTGCCCGCTTGGTCGAGCACATAAAGACGTAGGTGGAACGTCGTTCCGAACCAGCACTTGAGCCAGCTTCATCAGAAGTCAACCGCTAATTTATCCGCACAGTGAGGCCAGCGCAATCATCCTCAAGGTGACGTACGGCTACTCAATTGAGCCTCACAAGGTTGATCCCTTGGTTAACCTAGTTGAGCGCAACATGGACTGTTTCTCGCAAGCCATGGTACCTCTGTCTTGGCCTGTCGACGCTGTTCCGCAGTTGAGATACCTCCCAAGCTGGCTCCCAGGCACGTCCTTCCTGAAGACCGCCCGCCGATGGAGGAAGATCGCTCAGGGCACCATCGAGATTCCATTCAACTTTGTTCGACAGCAAACCCTGAAAGGAGTCTTCAGGCCATCATACGTCTCCCAGCTCCTAGAGCACTACGGCAAGCGAAAAGGCAGTGAGGAGTGGACGTTGAGCCAGGACGACGAAGACGCAATCAAAAACTCGGCCGCCATCATGTTCGGAGGAGGTGCCGACACCACGGTATCGAGTTTTAGCAGTTTCATCCTTGCCATGATTCTCTACCCGGAAATCCAGCATCGAGCCCAGAAGGAGGTAGACGAGGTTGTGGGCGCTGGGAGACTACCCGGGTTCGAGGACAGAGGCCGGCTCCCTTATGTCAACGCTTTGGTCAAGGAGACTCTGCGATGGCTTCCAGTTGTCCCCATCGGTACAACGCATGTGGCCGATGAAGAGGTCATCTTGTCTGGCTATCGTATTCCAAAGGGCGCCTACCTGATGCCGGCAATGTGGTGGTTCTTGCACAATCCTGATACGCATCCAAACCCCGAGACCTTTGATCCTGATCGGTTCTTGGAGCCGCGGAATGAGCCCGACCCATCGGAGGTTACATTTGGATACGGTCGCCGCATCTGCCCAGGCCGCCACTTGGCCGACGACAATCTCTACCTCACTATTTCACGGCTACTGGCCACGTTCAATTTTACCAAGGCGCTCGATAAGCAAGGAAGGCCGCTCGAGCTGAAGGTGGAGGTGACGGCGGGCTTGATTAGCCATCCAAAGCCGTTCCCGTACAGCATTAAGCCGAGGAGCGCCAGTCATGCCGAGCTAATCCGACTTGTCGAGACTGAGCACCCATGGGAACAGAGTGATTCCATCTATGTTGACGAGAGAATAAAAAGCACTTGAATCTTTTGTTTGAGGTAGCTATCACTTGGTCTGGCCGCGATATCATTATGGATTTAGGGTTAGACAGGCATGAATAAGACTTGACCGTATTACTAGCGATGATACACTAGAAAGGGTATGAGAGTTGGCTAAGCAATGCAAGCAGACATCGTCGCTTTAATCCCTCCCACTCCCTCCACCTTATGGTTCGACGCGGTCAACGTCCTCGGCAGCGTATCTAGCAGAGAACACCCCAGCCAAGTCATCACTACCCGAGGGACTATTGGCTTCAGACGCATTTCTATTCAAATACCCACAGCTATCACCAGGCACATTCCCAACCTTCATATCCTGCTCCTCAGCATCTGTCTGATCACGCCCTCGTAGCCTCTGCGGTGCAGAGTATCGTCTTTGCGCGACCGCTCGTTGAGTGGAAGCTGCCGTGTCCACGCCATGAGGCGCTCATAAACGTTTCCGTCATACATGCCAATAGCGCTTCCCAGACTCGCATCTGTAAAGTCCCAGGCATCACCCAGAGCGATCATGTCCGGGACTAGCTGGGAAACGAGATCGTGTACAACGCCGCGCACCACCTCGAGCTGTTCCGCATTCATGTAGCCATCTTCGACGAAGCTCATGGCCCCTGACATCGCTGGGTTCTCGATAGCTGTCAGGGCGAATAGATTGCGCAGCCTCATCAGCACCGTCTTGGCTGCATCGACACCCGTCCACGCATCTACTGCGGCTGTGAAGCGCTCCAGAACGAATAGCTCAATGTGGGCGCGCGCGGCCCGGACCAGCGACATCATGTTCCTGTTCCATGCCTCTGCGTACGGGAGCCCATCATCGGTCTGCGATCTCTCCAAGAGTAATGACGCATCAAATACCAGTCGCGCCGCACGACGGCGAAATATAGCCAGCTGATTCTCGCCGCTGAGGAAGGCGTCTGCTCCACGAAATCCGCACTGCACATGCAAGGATGAGCTCAGATACGCAACATCCTCCCAGAGCGTTTTATCCCTCTTGATGGCCAACGCTCCCTTCATAAGGTAGCGCGCTGTCTGCTGGTACATGACATAATTCTCCCCCTCGAGGGTTGGCAGCGGCATCACAGTACCGAGGATGGCGGGAAGTCCTGACAGCTCCGAGTATCCAAACCCACCACAACACTTTCGGGCGTCCTCGGCCCCATCGAGAGCCACCTGTGTGTGGTAAGCCTTGAGCCCGGCCGTGAGGGCGTGGAGACGGGGCAGGCTTCCGTGGTTGCCCTGGCGCTGCTCCGCCTGCAGCATAGTATAGGTCCTCGTACAGGCTTTCGACGCAAACAGAAGAGCATACGCCTGCGCCATGGCCGTGAGGAGGCGATACTTCTGCGACTGGTAGTTGATGATGGGAAGCTCCTGTGTCGTGTCGGTCGATACCCCAACACCCTGCTCGCGTACGACGGAGAATCTCGAAGCGATGACAGCGGCCTGGGCTAGCTGGTAGGCGGATACGCGGATGATATCGACGCGTGTGCTCATCAGCGTAGTGTAGGCGAGCTTGTCGTGGCCCGGTTTGCTGTACGTGCCGTCCCGGAAGAGCTTGGCGTGACCCATGAGCATCTGGTCCCGCGGGATTCGAACGTGGCGGAAGATGGCATAGCCCATATCCGTGGTGTTGAAACCTATCTTGGACCCGATATCACCCGTCTCGACTCCTGTGGGAGGGTGGGCAATCTTAGAGTCAGCGAGCACTAGATGGAAACTCTAGACCACGATTGACTTACCGGGAAGACATTTGTGGTTTTCGAGAGAGCGGATCTGGACAAGAAAGAGGTGTGTCCCGTGGTCCTTAGCCCTGACGATGAGCCTGGCCACCACAACAGCGTGTGTGGCGGAGAAGGCCAGAGCACTTGGCCAGTATTTGGTACTCGTGATGGTGGGCGAGTTGATGACCAACTCATCCGTCTCCTCGTCAAACTTGGCCGTCGTCTCGAGACCGCGGAGGAAGGTTCCGTGACCCAGCTCGGTCTGAACATAGCTCCCAATCATTTTACCGGCCTTGACCAGCGGCATCCATCTAGCCCTCTGCTCGGGGCTGGCCTGCCGGTCCAGTGTAGGGCCAAACATGAGCGTGTTGTGTCCAAAGGGCGAGGAGATGGATAGCGCATACTGGTGCGTGTGAGCATCAAAAATAGTGTGGTCGTGCTTGATCTGGTCGTCCATGATGGCCTTGCCGAATTTAAGTCCGAGGAGATACTGTCCCTCCCGGTCTGTATTAACGTAGGCTGGAGGAATCAGCATCGTGTCTTTGAGGTTCAGCGCAACCTCGACTCTATCAAATGCGGCCCTTCGTTCATCGGCCTTCTGCTTCCTATGTCATGGCATCTTAGCCTAACTGGCTCCCTCCCAAGTCACTCACTCGCTCAAGCTTCCCGTCATATACTCACCCTCCATAGACATAGTGTTTCAACTTGTATGTGTCGAATGATGCTCTGGCTCTGGCTTTTGACATCAGCCACATCTGCCGATTCCATGTGCTATTTAGAGCATGTTCCCCAGAGTCTAGGTTTTCTGGAGCTTGCTTAGTCTCATTATCCATTATATAGGTTATGAAGCCTTCATGGGATTATTTTCCGTGCGATAAATTATATCACTTTAGGCGCAAGCTTGATTTATTTATACCAATGGGCCCGCGTCTTATCACCCGTCAGCCAAGCATAACTACCACGGTTTAATGTAACCATAAGCCCCCTTTCTATCAGCTGACCTTTGAATAAAGAATAAGATCGTCGGAAAAGGTGGGGTATATTTAACATTACCCACTATATTACGGATAGTTAGTCGTGATAAAAGCCCTTTATACCGCGTCTATACTAGCTCTTATCATATTATGCTACGGTAGAGGTATCCTTGGTATAAAAAGTACACATAATGCCGAGAAGTTCCACTGTACACGGGTGCCAAGATCTTAGTAGTGCAGTGTAATTAAGCAGCCAGGAGATATGGGGTCGATCATGGATGAGCACATTAGTGTACCTTCACACACTCAAAGACATCATAGCTGTCTGGTAACAGGGCCGTCCTTTGACTGCGGGGGCTGACTTCCGACTTCGAGTGCTGACTTCCGACTGCGAGGGCTGACTTCTGACTGCGAGGGCTGACTTCTGACTGTGAGGGCTGACTTCTGACTGTGAGGGCTGACTTCTGACTGTGAGGGCTGACTTCTGACTGTGGGGGCCGGCTTACGACTGCGAGAGTTGCCTTTGATTACGAGCTCGGTAGGACTATATGCCGGCAGGGTGTAGATGACTGTGGCTAAGGAAGATGGCAAGACCGAAAGAGATTCAGACACCCTTGTTCCCACGTGATAATGTAGTAGTATGTTGCAGGAGCCAAAGTTTTGAAAAGAAGACAGGCAGTTAAGTAGAGAGGGGGACTCGGGAAGGAGGTTATCGGTCAAAGCCACGGACCATTCATTCGAGACGCAGCCTTAGAGTCTACAGGGGCTTGATGAAGGCTTCTGCCACCGCAATTTTCAGAAAGGGCGTTAAATGATCATTTTCCATTATATATCCTACCCTGGAGCTCATCGACTTACACGAGCAGCTACTAGGCCGTGGCGTCGGATACGACCTCGACATTTTAGTCAGAATCTCAGTCTGAGCCGTCGCGGGAGCCGCTGTCGTTAGCATGCGGGGCGGCAGACTGAGAGCTGAGAGTGTCGGTGTCACTGCCAGCATAGGCCATGGTGTCGGTGGAGGGCTAGATAAAGACAACTGTGGATGTGTCAAATACGCAGCATGACGTTCTCCTCTATCCGGTCCAGTAGCGTTACAGGTAAGCGGCAAAAGCGAATGCATGGCAAAGGGTTGTTGAATGGCCATGAGCACAAAACAACGTCGTGGTCCGCAAGTCAGCGGCGGCTGTCTAGCTGTTGCATATCGGCATGGGGTGCCACCATGGGGGTGCGGCTGATTTCGACAGCGAATGGGTAAGCTGAAGTGCTGTAATGAAAAACGAGAGGCGATACGAGAGATACCCATATATGCGTGGGGAAAATAAGACAGAGAGAAAACGTGCAGTACAAGGCAGAGAAGGATAAATAGTTATTACGGGATGACGCAAGAAATAGGGTCGGGCATACTACGTGCAAGGACAGGGGTTTGGCAAGCATGTTGCAGGTGTTGTTTTCTTCCCCGATACCTTGAACTATACGTATCGCTCCCTCATGGTTCAGAAAAACAGTGCAGATAATAGGATCAATGCTTAATCCGCGGTTAGACGTCCTGTCGTGTGGCAATTTGTCTCAAGATGGATGAGGTGCTGGCGATTGAAGCAGAAGTATATTGATGAGGATAGCGTCAGCAATGGCGGCTGGACTTGAAGGCGGTGGTGATAGACCTCTTCCCTACGCCTGGTACTGAGTGGCGGTGCCGAGTCGTTGTCGCCACTGTGAACTAGAGACGATCAACAACCAAGATTGAAAGGCCGATAACCAAACCACACGTATAGATGGGCCCGACAGGCTGAAGATGCGGAGAGCCCCCAGGAGGGAACCAGCGTGCCTATTCTCCATCATCGTACTAGCCATGTGGGCGCATCCATTCATAAGATAAATGTATCCGCCGGCTGTCGCATAGCATCATGATTAATCAATGAGTAGACCCGTGGCCACCTCAAGATAGGAAATAGAATAAGCTCCAGAGGCACGAAGGAGGCATCGAGATCTTATGGGTGCCTACCCAAGGCATGCTGGCTAGTCATTAGCACGCGACGCACTGACGCCCATCTGGCCAGGCGATAACGCATTATAGAGAAAACGGGAGGAGTTATCAGTTCACGACCACAAGACCCGAGACGTACCAAGACACCATGGGGGCAAGATTCCATCATCGCGCCAAAGTCTAAGACGTCAGATACAATAATCCGCAAACTGCTACTATAAGGTCAGCCAAAAGGATCTGGCAACTAGTGCAGGGTGCCACATCGGGAATACATGCCTCGGTTAACGACCCGAAATGCGACTTTGCAGCAAAGGAGAGCAGAGACATGAGAATATTATGCCGTATCTTCAGTGCAAATGAGCTGGGAGAAACTTTCTGTCGAGGCTATGTTCTACTATATGATATATAAGGTGGCTAGAAGCAGGGCTGACGCTGGGTAATTTCACGGTTAAACTGCGAGTGAGCGTAAGCAAGACAGCGTACCTACAGCAATCATCAGTGATAATCAAACTTTTGAATAGGGCTACTAGAATCCATATGGACTCTCACCTGTGATTATCTTTCGCGTAGGCGTAGCAGCGCTCGAAATACCCTTCAGTATCGCGGCAGTCTTTGAACCAGCTCTTCCTCGCGAGGACTGTGCGGGAGAAACCCTCGCAGGAAAGATCTCTAGGGCCGTTGTTGAGAACGAGCTACTTCTCAAGCGTGATCTTCAAGATAGTATTAGCGTAGCCAAAGGAAGAGAACATGCGTATGAGGGCTCATAGGACAAGAAGAACGTTGAGGGAGATTCTTCGTCGACTGTTGGAATCATAAATGGTCTACTTTGATCTCGGATTGCCAATCTAGACGGAGCGCTTCAACATGAGCCAGGGTTGGCCTCCGGTGTCGAGTACATCCCGGAGATTTCCGGCCAGGCTTGGGGTGCATGCTAAACTGGTGGCTGATCTTCCAGAACGTGTGCGGTTGAAGCATCAGCAGCAGACATAAAGCTCAAGAGAGGTGTGCGATTAACCAGGGTAGTATGCGACACTACTTACATCAAAACACATGTAATAATGGTACTAGGCCCCTTCCCTTTATAAGAGCCGGTAGAGTTGAGAAAACGGAATATAGAATCGCTGATCTGGCTCGGTTTGATTGTCAGCCATGGCACTCTCGTGAAATTAGATTCCATGCCAAAGTTCGGAAGCCGGGCGCCTCCTGACACGTTTTGATTAAGTTCGCGGAAAGCGATCTGCAAATGTCACTATTGGAAACTGTGAGCAATCATGTTTGGGAGGCGACGGCAGGGGAATAACGTTTCAGAGTTTTTTTCCTTCGCATCGAAATGTTTTTTTTCCACAGTATCTCAGCTAGATCCAAGACGTACCGTTTCCCACTATATCTGGGGCGGCGTCCCTTTGTTATGGTGGATGGTCGTGTTCTCCCCGGGTCGTCTCGTCATTGGGGGTTCGTCTGGGGTCTCGTCTTTGGGAGGTCTCATCTTTGGGGGTCTCGCCTTTGGGGGTTCGTCTGGGGTGTCATCTTTGGAAGGTCTCGTCTTTGGAAGGTCTCGTCTTTGGAAGTTCTCGCCGTCGGAACACCTTGGCGTTAGAATTTATTGTCCTTAGAAAAAGCTACAGTTCTGTCAATGAACGCACTTATCAGGGGGTGTACTCAATGGTCCGAGGTTATTCTAGCCATCCACCCCTGTCAAAAGTTTGTGCCCCTGATCGCCTCGTTTTTTGTTGGTCATGAACTCTGGTGGTAGTCAATAGGCTAACTTGAGACATCAAATGCATACCTTGTTAGCACATGAATCACTCGTTGGCGGATATAGACTGTGTTTTGTGAGTGGAGAGCGGGGATTACAAGATACGGATCAGCATCACCATTAATGTACGTTTTGCAAATGATGGGGAAAAAATGCAGGTTATGAATTATCCCAAGTTTTGGAGCGTGTAAATCTGGGATGTCAAGGCGATGATAGCGATGGGGAGTTGGGTGAACCGAGACGGATTGGCTGCTAAAAGAACTTTTAGCGAAGGAGAGTGGCGAACTAACCTCCGGCAACGAGATTCTAGGGGAGCGATATAGTATATACCTTTCGTCAACGCTGAGCTCTCTTTTTTGTTTTCCTGTAGGATATTGGGGGAAAAGTCGTGGAGTCAGTATAGATGTAAGTAGTCAGTAAATAGACGTCGGGCTCTTACTGTCGAGTGGTGCCCGAGGGTGCGGTGAGGGAGCTTGACCGGTGGCATTGGTGGAGTTAGGGTGATATTGAATATTTGTATCAAGCCGTTGGGTGATCATGTCGTGCTTCACGATGATGATGATGGATTGTGGCATTCCTAGGAACACTGAGCTCTATTAGTGCTAGGTGGAAACGAGGCAGTACAACCGTGACTAGATCTTAATTGTGCCGGTGTGACGCCAGTGAGCAAAAGTCTTGATCAGGTTGAGGCCCTAGTGGATGGAGGCACCATTTAAATCAAGAGAGTGACGAATCGGGACACATCTGATAAGCCTCTCCCGCCCATCACGTCGAGAGACCAGTAGTAGACTCTGGGACCATGAGTGTGCCCACGCCAACCCAACCAGATTGAGGCAACCTAGACATCGGGATTTTTAAAGGCTGAGCCACGATGGTTGCCCGATCGCAATGTGCGAGTGAGGCTTGGTTGAACTGGACGCAGAAAACGGATACGAAGATTAGATGGAGATGGATGGTGGAGGTTCCAGATCTAAGATGGATGGGCTGTGGGCTGTGGGGGGCCTTGTGTTTGATTCCATGGAGTGCGAGGCGACGAGCACTGACCCTGTATTTCAGTGGGTATTTCCTGTGATCCAGTACTAAGGTAGGCCCTGTATTCTACCTACCTTAGGTACTAAGGCACCTGTCACCGTAGGTACTCGTAGGTCTTGATGCGCGACGCGCTCCTACGCTGTTGGCATTGTTCTCTCAGTTATCTGTCTACTACCTACTTAGCTACTTAGTAGTACCCACGTGTCGGGCGCCAGTTCGGTTGCAGACTCCAGCAAACGGTTTCCAGAGTCAGTGGCCTGCATCATCGTCATGTACTACAGTACCTACTACTCAGCCGCTTCCTACTCTTAGTTGGTAGCCGGGACTTTGATGTTCGAATCACCATCCCGCAAAGGGACCATGAGGTCAGCGTATACTACGCAAGCTGTAGCAACGCATCCCTATTCCTCTGTTCAGCCTGGCTTTTTTTTATGCCTCGGGACTCAATCAACGCCAGCCTCTGGGGACGAATCTGGATACCGTCCCTTGTTAATGGCCAGACTATTACTCCCAAGAAGCCACAGGCTACCCAAATGCCCATCATACCATCCACCCCAGCTTTACGTTGTAGCTTTCTCTGGGATGCTTGCAGTTGAGTAGCTGAGTTCCTCTCTTCCACTTCTACTGGTCCCCGGATTGTCCGTGGCGCCCAACAAGACTGCCCCAAACGAAACATCACAAAGGTGCGCCGCCAAACCCAAAATAGATATCTCCTCGACGGAACTCGAAAGCTCGGTCAGAATAGTAGTTGGCATGATGTGTTGCCAGTAAGGCATTGGTGGGGTCTAGCCACCAGTCAGGTAGAGGTCTTGATGGTCAACTAATTCGTGGGGTGATTGCCAAAACCTAGCGAGCCTCGAGAGTGCTGTGAAGTTGCCACCTTTTCAAGCCCAACATACCCATAATTATGATAGAATCCCAAAACTGCAAAGCAATCAAAAGAAACTAGTGTCGCGACATGAAACGAGCTTAGGGACCATAAGATTGTGGCCACCTGGTCATCTACTACTAGTCAGGTACAGGATATTGCGCCTAGGAACGAGGAAGCAAATGTCGAAGTGGCTGTAGGCTACAGTCCACTACTGCCCGTGGCGGAATTCTAGCCGCGGACCCAACAGCGCCACTAATACCAGTAATGCCAGGAGCTCTGATGTTGCCAAAGGATCCGTGCCATCTACAGCAGTATCGATCGAAACTGTGTGGGCAAAGGGGATGGGAACGCGATAGTGGCGAGAACCACCAACGAGACCGTAAACAAGCACAATGCAGGCGTTGATGATTTCACATTTTGCATTGGCACTGGCGACTCTGTTATGAGTACTTGCCCCAGTGCCTACAGTACCCGCTGCACACCCACTGGAGCACGCTGCACACCCAGCGTAGTAGGCTAGCTGCACACCCGGTCTCACTGCACAAACGTAGTTGTGCAGCGAAATGCACGTGCAGAAAATGCTCCGTTAGGCACCTAGATCAAGGTTGACTATTTCTGTACTACTACTGGCATGGAGAAGATATGGCGATTTTAGACAACTCCAATGGCTTCAGCTGGAAAATTGACGCTTGTTGAGAGGCGAGGTCGATTAGATCAACAGCCTGTTGCGGCTCAGCGCCCTGACCCCCCAACCAATACCTATTGTCACTACTCGCGGGGCGTCACGCCAGAGCTATCGAAAGCATCGCTACTGGTAAGTGGATGGTTGGAGCTGAATTCCTTGACATTATGGCCCAGTTCGAGGCAGGAGGTTCAGATTGATTTGCAGGTTAGGGAGTCCCTAGTCTTTAGATCCATAGTCATGATAACTTGCCAGATATACTTCAGACCTGTCGCGAAGGAGCACCGTAAGAAAAGGGAGGCGGGGTGGTTGGGTGGGTGTGGTGGTTGCTGGTGCTACGGTACGTAGGCATTTGGTGAGTCGGCTCGCACTCGACATTTAGTCGACTCGTGGGCGGCGGGTAGCACCTAACCACAGCTAACAATTAACCGGCATATGCAAATAAAATAGAGGTCAGAGCTGCAATAGCCCAAGACAGATAATAAGCAAGAGCCATACACTCTCTTTTAGAGTAAATGCATCGAGTCATGATATGATTAGAGCCGGCCCACGAGTTCGTAGTCTTTGCAAAATAACACCTCGACATACCCACGAGCCACAGCCAGGCATTGCTCCTTGGTGCCTCAATGACTGCCTGCAAGCATAAATATAGAGCTGAGATCCTGATCTACAGCGTCACATACGGCTCATTTAGCAGGGCATACATCGCAAATTTATGGGATAGTACCAAACAACGCCGCTCACAGTCGGCCAAAGATATCAGGCCAGATGATTGGCTCCACCAACCTGGGACATCTGGGACACTGGGTCCCAAAATCCTGGGACGTCTTTGTCAGAACTCACTATGACCAGAGGTAGGAACGGCCGCGAACACATGGGACCCGTGTGTCTGGATTGGTACCATGTACGAGTACGTGGTGCTGGTGCATCTGGATGTGAGCGCGCAAGTCAGCAAGAGCCGGTGGGGTTTAAGCTTAATTGACCCACGCGCGCCCCCAGACTCCACTTTCCATAATCGGAAGGCGCGGCACTGGTCATTAGACACTGAGGTCTTGTACGTATACTCAACCCATTGAACGTTTTAATGATTCCTTCAATGACTTCTTAGTAGATGTGAGCAAAAAGGGGAAGATGGTATGCATAAGATTGCTATACTGCGGGAACTTGGCGCTATAGTAGAATTGAAATCTTGCATTCTATAGGCAACGATTGTATTATGGCGTGTAAAGATCTCGTATGGCTTTCCAGGCGCTCGAGGCTCCAAGTTCCACTCCCCGGTTGTGCCGGTCTTATTAGTGACCTGCCCCTTCCCAGAAAACTTCCACTGTGGTTCATGGGACATTTGGAATACTTGGGGCCTTAGACCACGGGCCTGTTCTGTTTTCTTCTCTCTTCAAGCTCTCGTGTCAGCTAGCCCGCGGTAAGTCCATGCGAACCAACCAACTTGTATGATCGCTTACTGATATCGACTTCTGCGGTTAGAGATTGTTCGATTGTGTCCTCTTTCTTTTCTGTGTTTGGAAAGCCCTCCTGGGTTCTTTTGACTCTCCTCAACCATTCTGTTAGTATACCCTCACCTCATAATATATCCAATGATACTTGCACATACGCATCTTACAGTAGAGCTCAGTATACTGACATCTTACTAGCCATGATGTCTACCTATCCCTGGACGCGAGATCGGCAGGTCAACCAGCTCATGCAGCAGCTCCGGTCATTTGGCCATGTTGAAGGGAACGGCACCATCTACCAAGTATGGCAAGATCTGCATCATGAGTGGTGGCGCCTGGCCAAGTCGTTTGCTTCGCGGGTGCCTCGGGAGGAGGTGGAGTCGGAAAAGGTGCTGGACTGGGGACACTTCATTGTCAAAGTCTGGCCAGACAACATAGACCAGCTCCATTCCGTGCTCTCCCAGGTCTTCTCCCAGCAGTGGCGGGAGCTCCGGGACGCGGCCAAATCCAGCGGTGAGAGCCCGTCCGGGCGCGCCACCTCGGTGGCCATCAAGCTGGGGCTTGCACAAACGCGCACCGAGCCGCCCTGGACCCTCTTCCTCTTCCTCGGCGAAGCGGCTTCGGTGGCCAACCAGGCCATCTTCAAGCGCTTCAACGACTGGTGGGCCAAGGCGGGCGAGGATAAGAGGCGGTTTCTGGAGGAGCTGCGCTCGGTGATGCTTCAGCGACACGGCAGGACAAGCAGCTCGCCACCGTCTGTGCTCAAGGATGACGTCCTGAAAGCGATGAAGAGTAAGTCTGGGATCCATGTCTTACTTCTGTCCATCGCAAGACTCATCACAGGTGTAGCTAATAAGACTTTGGGGTAGATCTCGACAGTGACGCGATGGTCCGGGGAAGGAAGAGGGAAGCCTCCGTGGCGACCTCTGTTGCTGCGTCTGAAAGAGTCCGCAGCGAGCCACCAGCCAAGCGACGCCGCCTGGTGGCTGAGACTGAGACCGAGATGCCCGAGACGCCAGAGCTGGGCCGTCGCGCGTCTTCCCCTCTGTCGCAGTTCTCGCCTGTGGGTTCTTTGTCCCTACTCCCCTCTGTCTCTCCGGTCCCTGCTCCCGCTGGCCTTGCCCCTGTCTCTTCCCCTGTGCCCGGCGATGGGCAAGTCACTCATCTGCTGAGACAGCGGTGTCTTGACATTTTGCGAGACTTTGACGATGCTGTGCTGGCCGTGGTGGAGCGCGAGGATGCGGCTCTTTTGGGCCATGTACAAACTTTGTTGTTTTCGGCGAGCCATATTATCAGACGAACGGAATAGGCTGCCTGCTATACTATATTCTGGTTAGGGCCTAGATAAATTCTATTGTACTAACGGCGAGTTGGAACGCCGCTAATTTAAGCAGGCTCTTGATCCAGCTTCACTCTACTTCTCGAAATGTTCTGACCTATACCTGGTTTGCCAACGGACACCAGGTTCTCTGACGAACAATGGTCTCTGATAATGTCCTCCATCGCCAGCAATCAAAATTACCCGACTACTCACCTCAGATACAATTCGGGCTTGTACCTTATCAGAGCACAATTACGTGAACTAGAAAAACTAATACACGTACCTCATTCCTTCCCGTACCGAGAGAATCTCTAATCTATGACTTGCAGACGGATAAACAGCCTCTAATACTTCAGGTGACTAGTGAGCAAATCCCTTCCTGGCAAAATGCGAGTGCCAGTATCTAGTATAGCCCAAGAACTTTCACTGTGCTTTTATTATAAGAACTTGAAACATTAAAATGGGCGGGCCATACAAAGAGGAAACAATGGTCTTGTCTAGACGTCTGATCTTGCCGCGATAACCTGCTATCACCTACCCGCCAGAGGCAGAACAACACAGGACAACACGGAACTCTTCCATTCCATAGGAGGCTGCTTTGATTTGGGATCAAACATAAAGGCTCAATTTGCAATGTCTGGGTAGAAAAGCCTTTGTCTTTGTCTCTCCTCGCCATGACACGCGGACGAATCCCCCTCCGCACCTCGACAGTCGACACAGAGCCGAAGACCAAGACTTCGAAGCTAACTAATCCCCAAGCTCCCGAGTCTCGATACCTACCTATATCCAAGCACGGGAAGCACTTATCGTACTCTCTCCAGAATGCTACCAATGGCCGATTTCCAAAACACGTACTCGCAATCACTAACGAAGGTCCTAAGAGTGTAAAGCCCCGGAGCCAGATGTCAAACACACAATGTTGGATATATAACGCCCGATCCCGTTCCCCATAGGGCAGGACCTTTTTTCTACACAGGTTCATGGTCAAGCACTGGAACCTCAAGCATATCTAGATGCAACAAGTAGTGTCTTGCCTCCGAGAATACCAGCCACCATCTCAACCACCCCTGAGGTGATGCCTCGTCCGAGCGCGGTGTTTGACAAAGTATCCATCTTTCAACCCAAAAAGAAATGACCAAAGTATGGCGGGCAAGTATCAGTTTAACGTTTTACCGAGGGCTAGAAGACTTCAAACCCAAGTTAGGGGACTGACTGCTTTTTCCAGGGAGCGCCGCTCAGGTGGTTAAGGGTGAGGCGAGCGCTGAGAGTCAACCCGAGTAACCTAGCCAACCACCTACAAGACCATCGCCATTCCTTTTCCCTAGCAGTTCTGCGACTTTATTATCTGCCTCGGTCTAACCAACGCCGCTTGTGACTGCTTCGTCTGATGGGGATGAACCGAGTCAGCATCGGGACACGGCTACCTCATATCAGCACCCCCATGCGTCACTGGTCAATACGGCTCCTTCTGAGCAATAGCAAAGTCCTAGATCAGGCTTCCTTGGCCGGTCTTGCTCCATCCATAGCCGTGATATTGAGGCTACCAACAACGGCAGAGGGGCCCACACCGAAGCCGAGCAGTCTCTCTCTACCGAGGCGGCTACGACAGAGCCCGCCGGGCCAGAGCCTGGCAATCCCGCTGCGGACCAAGGAAGCTCAATGCATGACCAGTCAGAAGTCGACATTTCACACGACACCATTGCCGCTGTTTCATCTCTGGCGGGCGGCGAATTCAAGTACGTCCCAGAAGACGGCACAGCTACGTTCCAAGTCTACTTTACTTGGCCTACCACATGCGTTCAAGACTCTCCCCAAGACCGACCGGCAACATGACACTTTCTGCCGCGGCGCAAAGCAAGGTCGGCAACGCCCTACCAGAATAGAGATGCAGGGGACACCCATAGAAGGCAGCTCAGGACAGCCGAGTTCTCCGGGCAACCAGTCCTATGGCTATCCGGCAGAACAGTTACTTGCTCGATGGATGAAGAATCTTTCCTTCCTGAGGTGGGATGGTGGCACCGACTGGGTGCGGGGACAGAACATTAACCCAGAGATGATCGAGGACTTTGAGTCAAGGTATAAGAGCTTTGATGAAGGTATCTGCGTTCTAAAATCGCAAATCAGAGACAGCAAACGTCATTATCTACTGCACTGGCATGGCCACCCGTCCCGTGAGGATCGGTGAGTGGACAAGAATCTGATGAGCCCGAACTGTATAGATCAGGCATGTGGATTAAATTAGTTGCTATGTTAGGCAGGCGGATGCGTACTCTCCTATTTTGCTATCTACCCACGTCCATTCTCTCCAGCGATCTTGTACATAGAACTTCTAAAGACTTTGAGAAGAGGCACAACTGTGTTCAAGCAATGAGGTACCCCAGGACAAGAAAAGCTCCAGGACAAGAAGAGGGAGTCCCAGGATAGGAGGAACGGCCGCACCATCAAACGGCGGGCGGAGAAATGTATGAGGAAGAAGCTTTACCTGTTAGACAAGAATGATATGCATCTAAACTCAAGGGATTGTTTCGACAAAGTTGTTCAAGATGGCAGCCATACGATTGTGATAAAGATTTCTCAGGTTGCCATCGGTCGACGTGAGGAAGTTGGTGGCCAAGGAAGAGAGTAGAATAAAATTTTACCATTCAATTATACGATTTATTTTCTACAAAACAATCCATAAATGAACATATTGCCATCCCTTTTGGCCAATTTGGATCTGTTGGAGATTTTAATATTCCTTGATTTGGTGATAACTTCAGGGTACCGACTCACTACTTCTTGCCAGCCCTAGAAGGGAACTTGAGCCATTTTCCATCCTCGCGGATATGAACGCTGCGAATGCGAGTTCCAGATTTGATATGGTAGCTCGCAGTAACAATATTCTAGTTCTCGCTTTTGTCTTAGCTAGACGGGTGCAGAGCTATATCCCTATGGCGCGGCAATCAGTGAAAGCTTTGTAAACTGGACACACTGGGCAATCGCCACGTAGTATAAACTGCTAGGGCTTACTTACTGGATCCGAGCTTCAGTTACACGAGGGTACTATGGGTCACGTTAGGTTAGTTTAGTGTTCACAGCTCTTGGACTCGGACTCGGGTGAATAGCTGTAATATTTTGGTCAACGGCATTGCTGGCTGCCTCTACACTATCCGAGAAATTAGGACCAGCTTCTCTCTGGTGCTGGTCTAGAGAAACAGACTTTGCACTTCATAAGACGGCTTACTGTAGAACGCAACATATCGAAATTTTGAAAAGAATGATAGATAATGTAGCTTGAATTCACAACCAGGCATGCGAATGGGGGATTAAAGTTAGACTAAGACAGTAAGATAAATGGATAATTGAAGTTAATCAAGTAACGGTTGATCCATTTTCTTCATAGATATTGGATACTACTCCGTAGAATTAGGCAGAATTCAGACTTACCTCCGATAAAGGAGAACTTCCATTGCGTGCCAGATGCGACACCTATTAAAGAGGAGCTTCTTCCCGGGTTTAAGGCGGAGGACTATTATCCTTTTATGACAGATTAGACCCCGAATTCGCGGTATCGCATCAGCTGCAAATTTGGCCGTGGGGTTAGGGCGACGGTCGACGGTCTGGCCGGCCGAAGATGTGAAGTACGACAGCCTTGGGCCTCATTTCAATTTGCATTGTAGCTTCAATAATTTTGCTGAAGGGTCCAGAACCTCCCAATATCGAGCTATGAAGGTCTGCACTCGGATTATAGACGGCTCAGTACCCGCACCAGCTATAGAGATCGCCGTAGCCGAGTATCTCAAGACAGCTCCTGTCCAAGAGCACCCGGGCAGATATAGCGCTCGCTTAGCCCTAGATTCTTTCACTCTTGACGGTCCTCGTGGGATTTATATATGTCTTGTCTATGAGCCTCAGGGAATGACTTTCACTAAACTCCGCAAGTCTTTACCAAAGAACAGACTAGCGAAACGGATGCTGCAGACCAGCGTCCCAAGTTCTTCTAATTGCGATATATAATTTTTATGAAAATAGCTTTATTCATACCGGTTAGTTCATATGAACCAGCTCAGCGCCTGTAACGGTTCCAGCGGTTTCAGTTATTTCTTTGCTAACCCTAGTAGATATTTCTCCAAATAGTATGCTTAATGGCGTAACGGATGACACGCCATTCTCTCAACCAGAGATGGATGAGCAGGCGCGCCCTGTTGCAAGGAAGTTTTCCCTCCGATAGAACAATTTATATGTCGCGTTCAGTACCGCGGACCGACGGGCAGCTTATGCTATCTAATATGGGCTCAGCAATATTTGGCCAAGAGACGTTCAAGGGCGACATTATTCCTGATTTCTATATAGTCCCGGGGGTTATTCTAGGTATGGAGTGGTCCTCCAAAGTTGCCCTGTGGTCGGTTGGGGTTATGGTAAGTTTCTGCCCTTCACGAATAGTAATGATCTACTCACATTAGTATAGATTTGGGATCTTTTGAAAGTCAAGCCACTATTTTATGCGAAGAAGGACGGCGTTCTTAATGATCAACAACACTTGGCGGAAATGGTGTCTCTGATGGGTAAACCACCGCCCGAGTTTTGCGACGAAGTGCAATCTACGCAAGCTTCTTCGACGATGCAGGTGACGTTTATTCTACCTACCGGGGCATAATTTTTACACATCAACTAACACCTTATGATAGGCAAATTAAAAGGCTCTATTCCTATCCCGGAACAGTCCTCCAAAGATTGTATTACCCAGGTTCAAGGGGAGGACAAAGCGCTGCTGGCTTGATCTGGTTTCCTTTTACTTCGACGAAGAAATTAGGAGACCCCGGGAGATCGTCCTGAGTGGGGGGAATAATACAACAAGACGGCTTCTTACGTGTTCTTTGACCCAGCTGTTCGCGACTTGCGCCATGGTATTTACGTTGGAGTGAGCAGCCAGACGACGGCTCCGCCTCGGTGGAGGAAGACAGAAAGCTCTGTGTTCCTCGGTCTCGCTGCGTTTTCCTTCGTTCTAGTTCTTGCAGAGTATTCTTCGTGGGGTCAAATTTCAATAAGCCGTCCCAGAATCGTCGCGGAGAAAACGCAGGATGGTAGAGCTTCCGCTTCTTTGGGGTCTCTTGGGCAGAGTCGTCGGTCGGTACCGGTTGGCTCGAACACGAAGGATGTCAACGCTTGCAGGAGGTAGAAAAGGCGGACGGATCGTGCATAGAATCATGGAGCACAGTCATCCTAGCACATGAGCTGCTCAACCGTAGGGCGAAGGCGTTGGCTTTATATGTGCAGGTCGAGAGTGCCATTGCGCTCTGCACAAGTTGAAGGCGGGGAGTCGGGGGCGCCCCTTCTCGGTGTGCTCAATGACTGACGGTTTGTTATGTCCTTGGTTTTTTCTGCCATCTACCCTGCCATCACTACCATTGCATGTTCCCTACCTAGGTAGATGCCAAACTTTTATTACGAGAGCTCTGCACTTCTTGTATGTTCTTTTCCGACTCCCGTAGCAGCGCAGGCTCCCTCATTTATATCCTCGCAGTCCACTCTACGCCTGTCTCCGTGCACTGGGGCGGCCAACTACTACGGCACCTTGCTACGTAGCACCACGTATACGATTCCAAGCAACCCTAGAACTACCAGGCGCTCTCACCCTCTGCGGTAGAGGGCAACAAGACACTGGCATCCAGTATTGCGCGCTAAGTCCAGCCCATTCTCTTTGTTTCTGCCGCCTTTCGCAAGACTCGATACCTCGGTAGCTACCTCGCTCGCAGACAATCGCCATTTCCAGACGATAGCCGGTATCCTTCGCTGTCAGTAGTACTTTGCGTCCACCTGAGCCCTACCATCACACCACGTATTGAACTTGTGCTGATGCCATAATAAAATACAGACATAAGTACGCCGCACCGACCACCTAAACTACGACCAAGACGGTGCTTCTTACAATACCTCTTTTGATTGTCTCTCGCTTGGATGGTTGTCGTCAACTTACGGTGCCTATTCGGCAGCGTCCTTTCGCTACTGATTGCTAGTCGTGCTTAGCTGACGAGTTGATGGGTTTGATTATAGCCAGGACGGAGTACTTATGGTATAGTCAGCCTCTCTCCAAGGCCTTTTCGCAACCGATGACTTGGTGGCAACAACTAACCAACAATGAATAACTAACACGACTGGACGGCAAAGACTGACGGATAACAATTGACCGGCCGACCAACCGACCGACAGCGAATACACCAAAACATATAAGTACTTCTTCTAGGTTCTGGTGCTAATTGTTTCTATGTTTACAACACAGGTTATCGGTCAAAGTAAAGAGGCGGTTGGCATTTTGCACATTGTCATCAGTCACGTTGCAGGCTTGAAGCGAGGGCAACGGAGTAATACCTACCATCCATATGTTCTAGCTCTTCGGGAAGAATGAGCATAACGAAGACATGGAGAACTATATTCGGTAACAAAAGAACAAAATTATGCACTTAAACTGAAGTCATATGTTGGAAGTGAACTTCTGATGCTCTCATTGATTACCTGTCACGTGCTGCACAACAGGTTGTGCAGCCCAATTCCCTGGCTACCCCAGTGGCTCGTAAAGTAAATCGAAGACGATCTTTCAAGTTGTAGTAGCATTTATATGACTATTATGATCTTTAACGTCTGTTAGGTGTCTCGACGTAGCCAAGACTATATGGCTGCTCGGTGTCCACCGCCTACATCGAATCAAGGGCGTTTGGTTTTGGTCCAATCCCTTCTTCCCCAATACGTCCCAAACCGAGCATTGAACATGTACTTGCCCGATAAAAGCATCCGGGTCACAAGGTGGTTGGGAAATAACAGAGGAAGCGATGATAGGAGAGCAAGACGAGACGTTTGACGCGAGGGGTGATGATGTATTGCTGTTTACAAGGTAGTGGGAATTGATTGCACCATGGCAAGCCATGAATGAGCCTGTAACCCAGTTCTGCCCCTTTTCTTCCATCCGAAGCACTGTAGAAGCAGAGGTAGCTCCTGCTCAGGCAATTATCATAGTGATATGGGAGCTTTTTCTTTTTTTTCTTTTTCTTGTATTTTCCATGTCCCGCTCTTATTGCATCTATTCGCCTTGTTTGTTTTGTGAGGGCTCCCATCATAAGTCCTCACCCAACTACTAATCTTGAACGAGAGAGGGAACTGGCAGGATACCAGGACCGTAGTCATTACCATATTTGTGAGTGTCACTCCAAATGTATGGAAATTCAGCTTTCTAATGTGAATCAAATCAATAAGATGTAATTATGATTGCTGGATCAGGCTGATGGTCGCTGGTGGGACGCCTGGAATTTAGATGCTATTGAATTTGCTACAGGGATACTACCACCAGTCTATATGATCACCGATCACCACGGCAAGTCTTGCACGTACGCAAAGCTTGATGGATGCATTCCTCTTTTTTCTCTCTTTTTACTAATCTGAACCGCTCTCTACTAGCTAAAAACATCTTAAACTAGCCAAGTTGAGCATGAATTCGTCTCTTTAAACAGAATAGGCTCAATATTACTTACTAACCCTTGCCTTAACCAAAAGGGAGAAAATATCAATGGGAGTCCAGTTTATCTCATAGCTCTCTCTGAAATAAATAGAGTGCAAGTTTTTGTATTCCAATTCCATTAGAATTTTGGATTGCTTCGATGGCAGCCAGAGTCGGCCTACCACCATCCTAACCCAACAGATAGGTAGCATGACGAGCTGCAGTATACCAGACACAAAGACAGAAATCGGCCTCATATTAACCTTTTCTTGCCCACATGCAGGTTTTGGCCTCTAGTGTCTACTAGATTTCAATAATAAACTACGACGAGCCAGATCACAAACCCAAATCACATCCCCAACTGGCTCCAGCCCCCAGAATACATCGAACTCAATGCCAACATCCAGCCCTTTTCAAGACTCTAACATTTCCAGTGCCCGCTTCATCTTTTCCGTTCCAGAAATTTCATCTCGAAGCTCCTCCACTCTGCTCTGCGTATCTGCGATATTCCTCTCTGCGGCCGTGAGGTAGCGCTTTTCCCTATCCAGTTCCATCTTCACCCGGAATCGTTCTGCAGTTGCCATTTCTTTTTGAAAGCCAAAGTCTATGCGGCTGGATTCGAGTTGATCTCTCAATCCAAGAAGCGCCCGCATGTTCCGATCGGCATCAAGGAGAAAATCTGAGTTTTCAAATAAGCTTGGGAAGGCTTTGGGGATGTCTCCAAGTGCACGAAAAACCTCCACAGGCCATTCTACCTGAGCGTTACCAAGTTGCGCATCGATATCGTCAAGATTCTGTCTCAGATCCTCGACGTTCTCCGCATAGTGGGCACTCTCGCGCCGCTCCGCTTCCAGCTGCGTCTCAAGCAACCTCTGACGCGTCCTCAGTTTGTCCAACTTGGACTCCACCAACGGAGTGGTCAAGTTTGGACCCATGCCGGATGCCGACAAAGACAGGCGCTGTCGTTTGTGTGGCTGTTGGAATACCCCAATGCTGCTTCTCCTAGGGTCTCTTTTTCTTCTCTCGATACCCATGCTCGGTGAGGATCTGTTCGCTGGCGGGAGGGGCTGAGACGGAGCCGACGCAGGATCAATCGATGATCGGCGACTAGTAGGCACCGGGTTCGATTGTTCCATATTCTGGGAAACCCGAGGTTTGTGATTTCTGATCGTAGAATCTTTGGGGCTACGGTGCTGTGACAGCGCTGGGGACAATGTGGGTGGTCGTTGCGAGACCGACAGATCAACCTAAAAAAGAGCTCGCGTTAGAATAACGCTAACATTATCGTGACCCTTGCCAGTGAAGCCAATGAACTTACGCTAGTAGAGGCCGCTCGCTGCAATCCTGCTACTGCCGTATCCGTCTGCGCTCGGCCAGCCCAGCCTTCCTGCTCTGCTTCGTCGTCAGGCGGCGGAAGAAACAATGCCTCAGCTAGAGATAACTCTCGTGGGCTTTGTGAGACGTTAAGCGACGGTACAATATTCACATTGGATTGACGCGGTGATGTTGTAGAAATATCGGGCGTTTCTCTTCTTTGCCGGGGACGGCAATGTTGATGTTCAGAGGGTTGACGGCTGGCGGAGTGTAAAGCTGGTACAGATGGCAATGGCGGAGGATCGGGCGACGCAAAGTAAGAGGCAGAGGAGCGTGGCCGATTGCCTGAATGGCCTTGACTCTAAATAAAAAAGGATAAGGTCAGCAAAATCAATTTTTGAGGTCGGTAAATTGGTGACATGGCGTATGGTGTTTGGCTATGAAGTTAAACTCAGATCAAGGTGAGGCAACATTACCTCGAATTTTTCCAAGACCCGCCGAAGAGTCTCAGGACGCACAGAGTGTCCGTACTTGTGTTGAGATTCGTCAAGAACCACAGACGCTATCTGGAATCTAGCCTCGTCCAGTGGCAGCCTGAGGTCTCTGGCGATGGCCCAGAGGCGCCTAAGCAAGTGGTCGCTGTAGGTAGGAGGCTTGAACTCGTCTTTTCTGATACCATGGAACCGCGCATCTTCCTCGGGAAGCGTAAAAAGCTCGTCAATATGATTCAACTTCCAGTGTTGGCATATTTTTTTGACATGCCACTCCTTTGTCTTTTGACCTGTCATGTATCTAGGCTGCTCTGGGTCCTGCTGGCTGTTGGTGCTGGTACGTGACTTCTGGGCGGAATGCGTGTTCTCGGCTTCGGACTGATGTTGGCTCTGCTCGCCTTGCTCGTGGTCTACTCCTGTCGCTTGCCCAGGATCCACGATGATCTCACTTACCGTATCTACATCCTCGACTCCAGATTCACTCTGGACTGGCTCGTCTCTACGACGCATCCGCTCGACTCGACACGGACTGAGGAGGCCCAGGACAGGACAGCTGAAGCGCATATGAAATGTCTTTGTCCGAAATTTGCCATTCTTCTTATTAGCACGCGTGCACAATGCATCTCTAGAGTCTGTACTTACCCAAGAAGCGTGTTTGACTTCTGACGATATAGTGTGGAGTTGTGGACTCAGGTAGTGTACAGCTACCAAACATTCAAATGTCTGTCGGGTGTTGTGAATTGATCTAAGTTCAGGGCTGGTAAACGCGGGAGTTTCCTAGGTACCTGGTGGCAGGTATGGCAGCGCACTGCGATGAATATTATAGTGAAAATGGGGAGCAGGTGATTGATAGTGCCAAATGGCGAGTGAGTGGCGAGTTCAAGTTGACAAGTGGGCGACTCCATTAAGTGTAGCGTACTTCCCCTGTTGGACCTCTGAAAGCTTAGGTATGAAAAGAGCCAACTGCTACAGCTACAGGTCGCACCAATGATGAGCCCGTGAGTAGCCTCGAGTCACTATCACTGGCATCCTTCCACCATCTTCCACACCACGCCGCCGAGGAGCTTGGTCTTCGAGTGCAAGCACCTACCTTGTGCCCTTTCTACACACTCTTTGAGGGCTCACCAAAGCATATTGAGCTACTTCTAATATCATGATGAACGAACCTATCTAGAGCTCCTCGAGACTCAACCACGGCGGCGTGATATCTAACGCATCCTCGTCCAACAGCTCACTCTTCAGAGCCTCCGGTGCTTCTCCTCTTCTCGCTTTATAAAATGGTATCTTATGTTAGTGATCCAGTCTCGATATGTCCTCATGCCATCCTCAGACCTTTTCTTCTGTATCCGTCGGCCACCTGCATAACCCCTAGTTATGCAGGATGGAGCAGTCACATATTTTTTGACTCATTTTTGTTCATGGCCCTACCAAGGGAGGACCTGATGAGACAGCTATACCAAATTCCCTTGGAGCCGCCTCTTAGATAGTTTGAGGGCTAAGATCATATTGGAACAGTACGGTCCAAGTCTAGGAATGGTGCAGTTGGTCTTGCTTCATCGTAATGCACAATTGCAAAGATGGAAAGAAGCCACGTGCGGTGTATCCTCAAGCATGACTTATGATATCAAGTCTCTTTGCAAGGCATTTTGCCTCTGCACTAAGCCTCGAAATGCTGTGGCCGAGTAGGCTCATGATACCGGATGTGCGTTGTTGCACGCTATCTGTAGTCGAGGCCGTTGGCCCCATCGAGGAAGGAGACATGTTAACCTACAACGCTCGGAAATGGGAATCTGGACATGGGCATGGGTAAAATCAGGGCATACTCCTCTGATTGATTGACTAGTACCAATAGCAGGCATAGAGGAACATTGTATTCGCCCGTACCAGGTGAAAGACGGTACGGTACCGTGTCGATGCAAGCAAGAGCCGAGCTATAATACGCGGCAGGAGAAAACTAAGATCTTGTAGTCTGACAGAAGAGTCGAGCGTGAATATGAGAGTCTGGAGTCGCGAACTCTAGGTGCTCGTCCTACAGGCATGGCCATCAGAAGTTAGATTGACATGATGGTATTGCTACTGATAGAATGAATGGATGTGCCTGGCAATAGAAGGGACTGGATAACTTAGGACTTCCGTGCGACAAACGGTACCGGGTTTCTATGATACGCAGAATTGGCAACCAAACAGCGGCCGATGGGTCTCCAATAGCATACCCGCACTACACCCCCAAGAATCCACGTAAGTTAGTGAAGGTATCAGAAAGCTTCATCGTGGGTAACCAAACGAGGTTTATACGAGTGCCGAGTATAAGCGATCGACGCGAAGGCATGTTTGCAATTTCGGGAACCAGGCTGCTTGAAGACAATGCAAGGGAGAAAACTCTAGAGGCAGAGCACCCTTTTAAATCAATCACCCCATGCATCAGATAAAATCGCACCCTGTGAATGGCCAAATCCAGTCAACTAGGTAGAGAGAGTCGGAGATGGGAAAAAGCAAAGCACGACCAGATGCAACGGTCTCGAAGGCCCATAGTACGTACGCTCACCAGGGAATCCGAGACTTTGCAGTGACCATACGAAGTACCTACCTACCTGCTCAGATCGACGCAACCTAAGCGCCAGGATGTGCTGTCTTGGCTATGAAGGTAGGCGAGTCGCGACGGCTCGATAGATGGCAAAATTAGATGGCGTGGACGAGTTCACACATACAGACATGCGTGATACTGTGATTTAGATACGAGAATCGTGTAGCGCGGCGGCAAAAAGTTTCGCATAGCATCATTGTATGCATGGTGTGCTATGGAATGATTGATGATTGATGAGAAAGGTTGGTGAGGGAAATGGCGAAGAGCAGATTACGATACATTGTGTGATGACGGAGGCAAATGGGAATAAATGGCCAAGTTGTAAGAGGGGGGGGGTGTCTGCAGGGCTCGTCAATGGCAATTGGCAGATGACGTGGGTGTGTCGGGAGTACGGCAGTAGCGCGTGGTCACATGAACGCTGGAGGTGCAGGAGAGGGACATTAGGTAGCCAATAGCACTACGTTTAAGATGGGTCACGTGCTGCACAACCCGTTGTGCAGCAACGGCGGGAGGCTCTGCACACCCAAACAAACAAACATCGAACGTCCCAGCCCCCACAACGACTCACTGTCCTAAACCTTGACTTGGTGAACTTCCTTTCATTCATACGCAAGCCCGACACGTAGTAAATGAACTGAGGGCCCTATCAATGATGGCTCTATCTTGCCCGAAGATTTGTTTGCAATACTCTGTGCTATCCCCCGTGTCACGCATACACTGGACTGAATTCCCCAAGTTATCCCAATATCCTTCTATCTGTGGGGTTCCAACTCGAGGCAACTTCACTCAATGACTCTGTCCCTCGTCCCTTCCAATCAAAGCACCACAAAGGCACCAGTACCTACTAGTACTCAGGTATCCATACCTCGAAGACTTCCCTCTACTCCCCTCATTCAGCCTTATGCGTTCTCATCGCTTATTCACCACGCCGGTTGCTTCACGCCGCCATGGAGCGAAGTCTCATTAACTATCACCACCACTAACCCAGCACTTGTCTCTTATGGGCAACGCCTGCCATCATGCCATTCGAATTGCCCGATCCAGTGGCGTCTTGCCCACGTCCTCGACCGCGACAACAGGAAGGCCTACCACCCCTGTCAACTGACACACAGGGCCTTGGAGGTATCGTCATCGACGGCAAACTAGGAAGCCTAGGGACCCCTAAACGACCGTCTTCTGCTCCTTCTAGTAGCCCTCGAAGAAGGTCGGGTTATACCGATGTTCGTATCAGCTCCGTTCCAACATTTCTGATCATACTAACCTCACTTTATCGTTCAGTATCTATCCACGGTCCGCAATATTGCCATCCAAAACCCGTCCCCGGGAGATTCGACTATCCGGGCCCTGAACTTGGCGACTTCTGAACTGTCTGATGCCCGCCGCGAGAAAGTCCTCCGTGCGATTGTTCGCCAGGAGCCTATACTGCGACACGCTGTTGCCGGAATCAAGTCCAACGGCCTCTTGGGCCCGCAGCCGCCCTATGACGCACCCCAGGCCATCAAGAAACCCGAATTTTCGCACCCAGAACTCCATTCATATCCCCCCATCAGAAACCCAGCGGTAGCCGAACGGAAGCCCCGAAAGCCAAACAAACTAGAGCAAACACGGCGTCTCGGCCGAACTGGGATTCACGAGAAGCAGAAGGATGCAGCGCCTAAGGACTGGAGAGAGATTGGCAAAAGTCGCCTGAAGCGGTGCATTGAAGAGCTGGACACAAGTTGGGGTGGACGCGGCTGGGTCCCTCCCTTTGGCCGCAAACAAAGGTCTAACGAGGGAGATGCGGTTATACCACTCACGGCGGAGACGCTCTCAAGCAAGGACATCAGCAATCTCGCCAGCATCACCGCCTTTGCTGTCCAAAAGAATATTCCCTTGCCGTCACTATTTTGCAGTGGAGGCGCCATTCACCGTGCAGCTCTCAGCTCCAGTGGGCGCCCGCTGTGGAACCACCAAGTTTCCCAGGTGGCATTGAACTATATCCGATTAGACCCAGGACCAGACGAGACGGCCAACCAGCCAGCTTTGATGGAAGGGGATCTCACCACCCACAAGCCCCAGGAGGCAGACGACTCGGCAAACCGGCTATGTCCCCCAGAAGAGGGCCGCACCACCGATATACCCGAAAATGCAGACGAGGATCATAGTGACCGAGGCAGCCCCCATGCGTCCCTAGCCAGATTGGCTGGCAGTCAAAATGAGAATGATCCCTGTCTATCGCCCGAAGTCGGACGTAAAGCGCCACCCTTCAACACCGGCTTTTCACCTATCGACAGCCCCCTGGCCACCTTGCGCAAGTCTCGCACAGGCTCGACAGATTTTATATCGGTATTTCCTGACCAGGATAGCCGACATGTCAGTGAAAGCCGGAGTCTGGGCCCAGAGGACGACACCAGCTTTGCTATGGCGCCGAGCAGCGATGATGGAAAGGAATACAATGCACCTCCCAGCTCACGCGGCAGTCCAATCTATGGCGATGAGCTTGACAACCCTATCATTGTCGACACTTTGTCTACACCCAATTCTCTTCCGGTGTTCCCACGTAATACAACGCAGGTCCGAGCACGAGCATTGGCCCAGCTATCATCCCCCGAGGACAGGCTCTCGGATGATGCCTTGGAGCTGCTTCAAAGGGCTATAGTAGATTTTGTTACCTCTCAAGGGGTCGCGCAAGATGTGCTTTTACTTGATCCTCTTCTTATCCAAGTCGACTCTGTCAATGGGGACCACACTACGCCGCTACCGAAGAAGATGGACGCGATATCGTGGTTGGTCTTTTGCCTGCACCACCATACCCCTGAGCATTGGACCCTGGGAATAGCTGATATGACTGAACGCCACCTGTTTTGGTATGATCCGCTGCCAGACGGGGCTCGCGCCGCGCGAACGGAGGAGCGCCTCCTCCAGTGGGCCAACACCTCGATGCCAGGACTTAAAAACTTCACTTTCTCTACCCTGCAGGGTCCTCGACAGCCGGACGGCTACAGTTGTGGCGTCTTTGTGCTCGAGGCTTTATTTCACTGGTTTCAGAACAGGACCTTGCCATCTACTCTCAGTCCACACCACGCGCGTCGTCATCTTGCCAGTCTATTAAAGCATACTCCCTACATTAAGGGTGCTATGTCTCACGGTACGTATTACTCTTAGTTCCTAAATATAAGATTCGAGTGCTAGGAAATTACCCAAACTCTCCGCGTGGCTGGGGCTCGAAATGAACAGCAAGCTGACTCTGGATATCTAGCATCTCGCAACTATCTCAACGAACCCGACGGTCATCTTCCCGTGCGACGCATCGGCGATTCTTCCAAAGACACATCAGGAGCACCGCCCGGAATGAACGTACTTAGCACTCCTTGTCCAGTCCGCCGCACATCGCCCACTGAACCCCATCATTTGAAAAGGAAGTCAGATGTGATTGGAGAGTCTCCAGAACAGAGGGCGCGGAAACAATTGCAACACGAGTCTCTTCAAATCGAGCCGGCTACTGCCCCCAAGCCCAATGACAGCCATCCTACCAAAGAAGAGCAAGTACAACGTAGACAGAATACCAGATCTATGGGGGGCTATTCAGAAGCAATAGCAGAGCTCCGAAAGCAGCAATCCATTGTCCAGCAGCTTACTGAGTCGGCGCGCCCATTCTTAGATAAAGTCAGCCCCCTTTTCAACGACCTTAGAAAGGCCGAGAGGCAGGTCCGTTTCTTAAGCGAGGAGCTCGACCAACTCAAAGGCCGCAAACGGGATATCGATGACACTCTATTGCCTCGAGCCACAGTGGTTTTCAAACAAGCCGAAGAGAATCTCGACAAGGCGAGACTAGGCATGAGAAATATCGCGATAATTTGCGAGCCCGTCATTAACCTTTTCGAACGACTATCAAAGATGGACCCTCATGACACGAGCTATGCGATGGATGACGTATCTAATGACGTGGTCGATGAACTGTACGCCCCGGCCTCTGCTAGTTTAAGGAGGTTGGAAGAGCAGCTTCGCCGCCGCGAGTTGGAGTTCAAGGACGCGGCATCAAGACTTGAGAAGATGGAGATAGAGAGAGATGAGCTAGTGCCATTGATTGAGGAAACTGAGCAGGAATTATATGAGGCGCAGCGGGAGGTTGAATTTGGTCGTGTGAAGAAGCAACTAGCAGAGCTTTTGGGAGAATACACGTCGGCCTTGTCGTGCTGACAACCAGAATCAGCAACTGAATTAAATTTATAGAAATCACCTTAGCTTTTCCTATTATCATGCTGATTAGGTAGTTGTTTTTCAATCGATGTTATTTTCTCTTGTGAACCTGTGATGCTCTCTATCTATTACCATAGCCCTAGACAAGACCCTAGCCCAGAGGGTGATTCGCAGCCATCTACCAGGTGATTGTTCGCAGGTATTGTCAACACCAAGAAGCCGCTACCTGCCACCACCACATCTCCATACCCTCGCACGACATGTCAACTTCAACCTCGATCCCCATATTACGGAGCTTCTTTATACCCGCCAATACGTCTTTAGAGTAGGGGCCGTAGTTGAAGCTCGAAAGGACGCTGCGGGACTTGCGTGGGCACGAAATAAATGGCACACTACAGTGGTAGGCTCACAGCAGCTAGTTACCCCTGGGGAGCTTCTTATAGTTGAGGTTTTTGGAGCTTCTGAGGTCACGTCTGCTACTCTAGCTGTGGTGGTTTCTGCTGTTCTTGCTGCGAGGGCGCAAGAGCTTCCCCAATCTTAGTTGGCCAACTCCCGCGACCCCAAACTTAACGAAAGAAAAGCATGGCAATACCACAGAGAAGAGACCTCCAAAATTCAGAATAATCACCCTTGATTGCCCAGTAGCGGCGGGGGGGTTAGGTGGCTTGATAAGCGCCAGTAGGTGGGCGACCGTACGTACGCGTACATCAGTTCGCCAGCGCCCAAGTGGCATGACAAGACTCAACTCTGATATCTACTTTACACATCTTGCAACGCCAGGTCCACGACTAAAACCACGAGGATCAGAATCTAGCATCAAAGAGGTGTTGCAGGCAAGGTCTTTTATCTACGCCCTGATGAGGTCGCAAAAGCTAACGAACAACCTCAGAACTCAGTTTCCTCCCAACCCTAATATCTGAACAAAGAAGATGGAAATCGATTGCGCACCTTATCTCCCGCTCGATCCTTTTTCCAAACTCCGCGGCCGACATCAACAAAATAAGTGAACGTCTGGTTCGGCGCCTGGAAATTACCATAACTTCACCTGGATGATTATCGCGTCCAGATGATCGCCAAACAAAGGCAGGCCGTCGTCATGGTCAACTCTTTCCAGTGAGCCGAATACAGTCGGTAATTTTGACACACCTGCGACAGTCAAATTCGAACGAACCAAGCTATGGGACTTGGGTGATGCGGTTGGCTACCAAGATGATACGAAGTGTTCGAAAAATCGGGACCTGGTCTGCACTACATGGACGGCGGACCAGAGATAGCGATACTGCTTCAGAACCCAGCGAAGGCGAGAAACCAAGCGCCATTAGCATCTCTGCTACCGCAAGACATCCGTGTTCTCAAATTATTCCCTGCCACAGGCCGCCACTCAAGAACACGTCAGGGCTCTGTTCCGTCAACCAAAACTTGCTGGAGCTGCACCAAATACACAATATTAACGATTCTGCGGCGAATTTTAGGTGCCATGTGAAGTAGTGTTGATTCAACACCAGAGGGGCCTAGCAACACGATCGGGCGGTGGCTCTTCTGCGCGAGTTGTCTTATTGCCTGCAGCAGTCGAATTTGATGGCCCATGATACCACTATGGGCTATGACATTGATAAAGACGCAGCGAAATAGCCGAGAAGACAGCCGGTATTCAGAATGGTCTACGGAGTACGGTATTCTGCCAATGCTGTGCCTAAGTGTGCGGCCCAATCAATAAAAGCCTTTCAGACGCAAGTTCTTGCGGATCAAAATGTTCTTATTGGAAATAACATTTACTCCCAGGGCGACATGGGCGACATGGATGTTGAGTTTTAGGAACTATCCTCCTGTCCTTCCATCAATATTGAGCCCACCAGCCCCATCGTGGCCTTGCTTGCCTCAATAGCTACATCGCACCTAGTAACAATTAACCCAGTTCATCAAGCGGGCGCACTTTGACTGGGCAAGGAGCCGACTTAGTGTCGCCCGCAAGAATAACGGGGTGATTAGGTATTGGGTTAACGCCAGATGGCGCTGGAAAATTTTCTGAGGATAGGTGAAGCTGCAAATTTCTTTCAACAAAGTGGCCGGGACAGTTCAGGTGGCAAGCTGCGATATGATTGTATCCAAGTTGCCCAAAGGCTTGACCTAGTCGGGTCTACTAAGCCATTAACGTGGGTTATGGGCCATTGACGAGCTGACGATGGGTCCAGTGATGAGGGCGCCATCGGTGAGGGCCCAATTGACGAGAGCACCATTTACGATGGGGACATTAACGAGAGGACATTGACGAAGAATTCGCTGACAAGACGCCAGTTAACGAGGTGGCATTAGCGAGAGCACCATTTACGATAAGGGCATTGACGAGAAGGCATTGACGAGAAGGCATTGACGAGAAGGCATTGACGAGGAATCCGTTGACGAGGAATCCGTTGACGAGGAATCCGTTGACGAGAGGTCCCTTAACGAGAGGTCCCTTAATAAGGCGATTGTTGATGGCTTTGGCGAGCCATTAACAACCATTGACAAAAGGATAGTATCAAAGGGAGGATTTCAGCACTACAGCTCTCAGAGCTAAAGACCTGCCGTGCGACAACAGGTGCTCTTAGTAGCTCTAACAGCTAGCTAGTCACCAATTGATCAGCATATTATTTTGCTCAGAATCTTTTAGCATCTCGGCCCCAGGGTGTTTTTTATTAAGGGGCCGTCGTCGGGACCAAGACATAATACCTTGGCCTGTCCAGCTCCGACGGGGGCTAGATAGCACTGGGCCCCAATACAATGTTGCTGCACTACTTAGAATAATCATCGGACAGTTGGCTCTAAAGTAGATCCTCCATCTCAGCGATGCTAGTCTGTGCCCCAAAATAACTTCTTCCGAGTTGTCAATCGTGGTATCTAGTTTGGGGGGCCGAAGACCACATTAGCACGACTGAGAGTGGTGACAGGTTTTGGATACACCTAAAATTTTCATCCTCGAGTTGTCGATATCAGAAGAGATCGGTGAGGCCTGGCTATTCATTTTGAAGCTGAGGGATGTTATGCTTAGGTCGGTCCACTCACTCTCAGAGCGAGAGAATCTGGCAAAAAGTCAGGGCCGTCGTCGAGCTAAGAATAAATGTGAAGACGGGTCAACGGGAAGGTCGGAATGGTGAAGTCGGACGTGCGTGGGATTTGGGGAATGGATTGGGCCTAGTAGTGTCGAAGGCGCTCGGAGACGACGGAGTGGACGAGTCTACGAGTCTTCTCGGGTCAGGAGGACAATGAGATGATTTCATAGAATGACTTTAACATCAACTTCAATCCCCCAAGCCCCCATAAGACTCTCTACCACTTGAAAAGCTGAGCAGACTCCGAGATTTCAATGACTCTGTGGCGGCGCTCTGGGAACCGAGGTGGGAGCTGAAAGGGCCATATGATGATATAATGTCCACGTTTGATCCCAAATTCACGTATCAAAGGTTGACACCTAGACTTCTTATCGTACTATATAAGGTCCGGTACTGGCTGCTTAATAGCGGCGTCGCATTTTTATAATACTTCTCAACTCTATAGTCACCTTAGGGCAGAAGTTGAGGGCTTATGGACTGTGGGCTCTAGCCATCGAGTAACAAGAGTGTACGAGTCCCACGTACCAGGCAGGATATTCACCTGTTACACCGGCCCTAAATATTAACAAGTTGGGATTTCTTGAGGCAAGGGTTTCCCTTCTCCAATTTCAGCGTATCCAAGATGTCTGCTTTGTCTGAACGGAACCAACTTGCTCTAGTTGCAGTTTTCAGATCATAATGGTAATTTTGGAAAAAGGTAGCCAGTCACGAATCCTGCGACATGAATGAAGAAGTGCTTCCAGTGCGCCCACAATGAACAGATCATGCATGAACATATTGAGCTGGTTGTTGGGGCTCTCGTCTCCTTCTATCATTGAAATATGGAATAAAGAGTAAGCTTTGTGTTGTTATTTCCCGACCAGGCTGGTGCCAGCCCCAATCAAGCAGATGTTGCGGATAGGGTCCTCATCGTAGAAATACCGTGTGCGTCCCACGTCACACAGCATTCCAGCTCCAGAAAGACAAGGAGAGTTGCCACTTCAAGGCGCCTGGGGACTTGTTCAGGTCAAGTTTTGACGGCTGCACCATGCCACAGCTGCAGCCTGGTGCTGCCACGAAGAGCGAAGAGTAAGAGTGGGTGGCTTCCATATGACTCCACGTCCGCCTACGCCAATGTAGAACCTAAGAAACCAACGCTGAAGGAGAGACTAAGTAAAATACATAATACATAGATAAACATATCGGTAGCTTGTCTCTTGTAAACAGTGAAAAACGCATGGAGTCCGGCGCTTCTCTTTCAATCAATACCTAAAGCATCTTACCTTATTTGATTCGGTCTGTCCCGCTTACGCAACTTTCCCCTGTCTCGTTCATAGACTAAACGTTGTTTTATTTTATTTCAGTGCCGTATGGTAATCTCCAGTTCTATAGCTAGCTACCTCAGCACTCTATAGCAAGGCCGACGTCAATTGATGGCTGCGCGATAGAGCAGACTGGATCTACGGCAGGCCGAGATCTAGGTGCTCCACCAGATTCTCTAGGTGCCAGCCATCCAGACTAGCTTTGTGGCCGCTTTTTTGTCTGTTCAAATGCATTTACCAAAGTCTGACTTTAGTACGTCCATTGAGCCAGGCTGTGGCACACATCAAATCTCTGCCGAAATGATAACCGCAAGCTATCAACATCTACCGCTCATTTCCTTCACCTAAGGCCGAATCCCGAGTGTTTTTTCCATCAACCACGCAGCAAGGTACGCAAAAATTTGGTTAGAAGCATAGGGGTTGGCCTTCGAGCCATTCCCCTATTACCTCGAGGACCAGGGTTGGGGTTCCAAATCATCCAGTTCATCGCCATCTCTACCATCGTCACCGCCGCCCTCGTCAGAGATCGAGGTACGTAGAAATCATCAGGTCACCGAATGATGTTGACAATCAAAGGAGCTAAAGCTCTCACATATAGCAATTTCCGGCCAGCCCCCAGGACGAGGCGAGATCTGGGGGCATAATTTCGAATTCGACCAAACTCCCAACCCAAACGACATAGCACCGTAGCACGCCGACGCTCTACCCTACCACAATGGTCCCCTGCCGCCGAATGGACGTCCAAGATACCGAAGATGGGCCAAGAGCCGCGACAAGTTGATTCAGAAGTTTTGAAGGACTTAGGCTGCCGAGGACGGTCGAGGTTTAGTGGGCCAGGTCGCCTAAGATATCCGCCTAGCGCGCCGTGTCCTTGGGCCCAGGACAGCACCATCAATATCATTACCGGCGCCGTAGCATACTATTTCTTTCCTTTTTACCCGACTAACACTATTCCATAGCTTAGATAGGGGTGGGCCCGGTGCTTTGGCTAGACGGTCGTTTTGGCCCAAATATTGGGGGCCAAAGCATATAGATCAATTTCCTGTATATCTTGGGGCAGATGGACTTTGAAAACCACGGCCAACGATACTATCATAAGGGGAGAAACAGTGGTCTTCAATACCATTGAATATAGCTTCTAGTTTCCTGTCAATGATTGTTTATAGCGTGACATTAGGCTGAGACCACGAGCTCGAGAACTTTCCCTTCTTCGCTAATAACGTCAAGATCTCGTTGATGCACAGCAGTCTAGTCGTAGCTTCAAGGGTAATGCGACTGATGGCGAATTCAGGAGATGATAGAATGGAGTTTATAATCAATGATGAGAAAGGATAGGGTTCTATTGCCACAGCCGTATCACTGTCGCCTTCTGTACGCCACCAAGCCAACACCAGGCTCCTCTTCCCCTTAAGGTCGATCCCGGTTATGGAAGCATGCGGGAGAGAAATATTTTGCCTACCGATTTATCAACATCAAGCCCGTATAGTATTGCTTTCATCAATTCTGCACGTTAATACACAGGTATCTAGCTACTCGATATTAAGGTAGCTATAACCATCCATCCGCACGCTAGTAGATACGCGCCACGGCATATAACCCTATTCTCATAGTTAACACGACCGCTCGTATATATAGCGCCTAGGGGCATGCTACCTATCTAATTACGCCCATTTTATCTATTCTACCTGAATAGGATTAAGTTAAACTCATATTTTAAAGCTCCTACTAATATTTCCTCTAGCGCAGGCCCCTACCCGGCCCTAAGGGGATGGTCGGATGGCAGTCGGATAGCAGTCGGTTAAAAGACGAGAGTCGCCTATATACCTAAACGTTATAGCACTACGCCCTACTCCGCTCTTATAGTAGGATATTAGTATCTATATTATAAAAGTCTATAATACGAATTCCTTATAATATATAAATAACCCTTAAAATAAAAGGAATTTAATAATATTAATTTCTTAGTAATTTACCTTTATTATTATTAATTATAGATATTATTATTTTTTAAAGCTAAATCTAATATTATTATATAATTTAAGGTATTTAATAATATAATCTTTATCTATTTATAATAATTATAAAGTAATTTAATTATAATTATAATACCTATACCAGATCGGAAGA
>JAEMHR010000175.1:0-46479 GCA_016490725.1 Amphichorda felina
CCGATCTAGGGGGGGACAGGAAGAAGGAAGTCGACTTACAGATAAAGACGTAGAGAAACTCAACCACGATGGGCGCCCACGTCACCAGCGCCAGGATCTGGCCAAACGACCACTCATTCAGCTCATCCACCACGCCCGCGTTCTCGCGGATCTGGCTCCTCAGAGTGCCAAAGTAGCCCAGGATTGCCCAGGCGATCAGCACGCAGACCCAGGCACAGGCCAGATCCCAGACGGACTGCACCTCCTTGCCCAGGGACCCCAGCCTCCTGAGCTGCCTCTGGGTTTTCCCGTGGCTGACCAGGCTGGTGGAGAAGTCACGGATCGAGCGTCCCCTGATCAGGAAGAAGGTCGCGGCGCCCCACAGGATCGGGACGCCGATGACGAGGACCTGCGCCGCCTTCATGCTCCCCCAGTACCGCTTGCCGCCCCGCTCGTAGCACGGGTCCTTGTCAGTGGAGAACAGCACATCCTTGTCGTGCCGGCTTTCGTAGTCGAAGTTGCCGCGCGGGCTCAGGAACACCTCGGCCGTGACGAGGACCCAGACGACGCCCACAATGGAGCGCCACAGCCACGAGCGGCGGCTCTTCCTGTCCTTGCCGCCGCGCCGCCCATCGCGGTGGCTCATGAGCGAGTACAGCACCAGGACGGGGAAGACGGAGAAGCCAGCCGCCGTCAGGGACAGGATCATGTCGTAGCCAACGTCGGACTGCTCCACGGAGATCACCTCGCCCGAGCGCCGGGCCTCGATGCCCTCGGCCGAGATGGAGATGGAGGCGCAGAGCATGGCGATGCTGAAGATCATGGCCGACTCCAGGAACGAGTTGAGGGTCCCGTTGAAGGCGCCGAACGTGCGCTGGCCGAGGGGTATGTCTGGCAATCCCCAGGCGAGCCTCCCGGCGGCCGCTTCACTGGGCCGCGGCCCCGGTGGCCCCGGTGGCCCCGGTGGCCCCTGGGTGGCATCTCCCGTCTTCCTCCGGACATGCTCCGCGGCGTACGAGATTGTAAAGGTGGCCAGGTAGAGGGTGGCGAGGATGGCCTCGATGAAATAGGAGGCGTAGACCTGGAAGAGGTGAGACCAGCACTGCAGCGCTGAGAGGCGGCACGACCTACACCAATGCCCGACAGATCCGGGTCTGCAGTGTATTGCAGGGCTGTGCAGTACTCCTTGGTGCACTTGTCGAAAGGCTCCACCAAGCCCAGGCGGGTGGAAAAGTAAGTGGTGCTGTTCAAGCCCAGCTCCTCGCCGTCGTAGACCAGGGAGCCGTAGAGGTTCCACGCGTACCACTGCGAGATCCTTGCATTCCTCTGCGCCCAGTCCATGCTTTGGAACTCTTCCGTCTCAACTGTGCCGTCCTTCCAGGACTCGAAGAATAGCAGTATAGTCAGGTCGTATGAGCCGAGGGTTATGAACTCGGGGTGCCACGGGTCAGGCCGTAAGAAGCTGGAGACGAAGTTGCCCCAGACTGAGCAGTTGCGGCTGAAGTCCATTTCATCCCAGAGCGGGAGCTCTTTAAAGTGCTCCCCGTCAGACATGGTAGATAGGTATAGGTAAGCAGCCTCGCGGACTCGGACGGGGTGGACGGCTGGAAATGGCAGGCTGTTTTGGGGAGCTCAGGGTGACCTGGGTGTTCTTGTTATATAGTCCTCCTGGCCGTCAGTGAGCCAGCCTTGTTTGTATAGAAGCCCTCTCTGTACTCTGTATACTCTGCACTTTGCAGGCTTCCCCCATGCTGACCATTCCCGAAGGAGCTGAGTCTACCATAGACGACTGGCCTTGTCGCGCCTCTGTACCCAGTGCGGAGCCTCACTTCGAGGGGTGAACTTCGTATAATTCTGTGTCATGGTGGAGAATGCTAAGGGGGGGTAGCAGGGTGCGGCCAGGCTGGCCCGTCAAGCTCGCCAATCTCTGCGTGTAGATGCCGATGTTCATGTCCCTTCCCTGGGCCCTGCATAGCCCCCCGGCCTATTGTTCCCCATACCGGCATGGTGAAGTTGTCACAGTTCCAGCTTTCTCGACGAGGCAGCAACCGCGCTCTGCCACGTCGGGCTGAGCATGTGTCTGCAGGACATGTACGTATGTATTGATCTCCCAACCACTTCCTTGCACGCCGATCCTGGCGACAGGAGTGGCCATTCCCTTGATTATTCCCATGATTATTCAACCAGCAGGGAAAGCGGAGGAGTCGCGGAGGAGTTGCCAACAGGCAGGAAACTACCGTACATGTATCCGTACGTGCGGTTGCATGCTGGACGTCGAAAGTTGAAACCAGCTACGGGAACTAACTACGGGAACTAACTACGGGAACTAACTACGGGAACTAACTACGGGAATTAATACTCGGCAGGACCGTGCTACATACAGGGCTGAGACAATGACACATGCGCGATAGGCTACCTACTGCCAGTACGGTTTGAATATGGTTCCATGGACGATGGCTAACTGGACATAGCAAGCGCGGGACCAAGCAGTATTCTGTCACCTAATAACAAACCCGTCATATGCTTGGCTCGATAACCTTAATTACCAGTGTCTTAATATTCCGTCATTTTATGACTTCCAGTGTCTCCGCAGTTATCTGCAGCATCTGCAGCACATAAGCACAGGGTTGCATTCAGCACATCCAGCTACTATCACGCAGGAGAAGAGACAACAACAAGCCAGTCACTGTTGGCTCCGCAACACAACGCACCTTCCAGCCGGGTATGGGTGATAATGCACAATACATGATGCATCACTCTGCCATCTCTGCCTTCCCGGCACTCGCAGCCTGGTCGGCCTCGACAAACGTGACAGGGTCCCTCCGGGTCCGGTCCACCTTGACGTCAAACACATCCAGCCTCTGGTACCCGCCCACAATGTCGTGATACTGCTTGCCCTCGATGCAGTCGCCCAGGTCCATGTCCGCGTACAGGATGCCCTCCTCGGCCTGCAGAAAGTCCCGCGCCCGCCTCTCGCCGGTGGCCCCGTCGACGGTGTAGCCCGCGAGCAGCGCGCCCGTTGGGTCGAGGAACATGGTGGCGCCCTGCTGCGACTGGTCCAGCGACTGCTGCACCAGCTGGGGGTTGGCCGACCCGCGCACGACCTCCTCGCGGGCCCCCTGCTCGAAGAATGCCGAGCACAGGACCCCGAAGGCCTTGGCCTCGAAGCAGTGCGCCGCAGCCCGCACCCTGTTGGCCGTCACGTTGTCGTAGTTGCCCTTGGTGGCCTCCCCTGCTGGTGCTGGTGCTGCTGCTGCCAGGCGGGTGGGCCAGATGGCGGGCCACGTCGAGATGTGCACCTGCTCGCCCTGCGCGGCGAGGCTGTACTTGGCCAGCGGGTTGGTGTTCTCGCCGCAGATGAGGTTGCCGATCCTGCCGTGGGGCGTATCGGCGACGCGCAGGCCGTGGCCGTCGCCGGGGGCCCACGTGAGCTTCTCGAAGAAGGTGGGCGCCAGCTTGCGGTGGTGGACCAGGACGTCGCCGCGGCTGCCAATGATGAGGTTGGAGTTGTAGAGGGTGGCGATGCTGGACCGAGCTTTTTCGGAGATGCCCACGCTGACCATGACGCCCGCGTCCCTCGCTGCGGCGCGGACGGCGGCAATCTCGTCGCCGTCGGCGTAGATGGACTCGACCGCCATGCGCTGGAAGAGGTCGTGGTTCTCCGCGGGCGACCGCACCGCGCTCCACACGGGGAAGGCCGGGATGAAGGACTCGGGGAACACGACCAGGTTGGCCTCGTTGCGCGCCGCCGTCTGGATCAGCGCGATGGCCTTGTTGGTCGTGTCCCTGGCCGAGAGGAAGACGGGGGAGGCGTGGCATGCGGCCACGCGCAGTGACGTGCTCATCTCGGCTGTTGTTGTGGCTGTTGGCGTTGGGGGGGAGTATATGAGAATGGGCAACTGCTGGTTTGTGAGGCCAGGTGATTTGGCACACCGTATCCGTAGCTTCGTCCGTAAGTGTACTCGTATTATCTACGCTGGTTATCTGCGGTGTGGGGTTGCCATTGAACTTACCCCGTGGGGTACTACGTCCCCCCGAAACTCCGCCGTTCCCGCAACACCCGCCGTACCCGCTCCTTCTCGGCAGCGACACTTGAAGACGCACAGAGGCTTGGATGAGCTCACCAGCTGTCCCAAGGAGAGTAGCTCCTGTACCCGGAGGAAGCCTACGACGGCCATTAGAGCTACCCTAGAACCGAAACCCAGGGAGGGCGGGGCTATCGACACCCATCATGTAGGGTACTAGTAGTTTTCCCAAGGCTGGAGTATATGCCGTACGGCAGATGGATGTAATTTTTACCCATGGCAGCCGTGGAGTGTCCTTTTAACGATTCCTTTGTGAATAGTGTCGTTGTGTTGAGATCAAGGTACAGAATAACCTGTGACGTTAGTGTTGGCGTAGTGTAGGTGAAGTTCAAGAGCATAGATTTCCTTAGGATATCAAAGCCTTAAGTATTTGATCCAACGTAGCATCATAGGCCTTTATAGCAATTCAGATCGCCTCCTACCGTGGGTGGGGGCTGCACCGGGCAACGTCCGAGACATTGGCGCCACGTACGAGGAATAGTACTAGTAGCACGACTATACGAACGAGTACTACCAGCAAGTAGCCTAACCTCATGGATCCAATTCTTGAGTTGGATTAATCGTAAGAAACGCCACAGACCCTGCGACTGCCGCATAATGTCATCGTGGCCGCCCTTTTGTGGTCAAGTCAATAGAACCAAGGTCCAAAGCTGAAACTTATCGCGAATAAGACGAAGGCTTTGGCACGGAGTCCGGGCCCGTGTATCCACATTTTCTCGGCCCCACTCCCGGGGCTGGATGGCTAGATTCGGAGCATCGAAGCCAAGCTTAGCAAAGCCATAATCTAAAGCAGAGATTAAAGAGTTGTTTAAGCTACCATATCCCTTATCCATAACTCCACAGCCCATACGTTAAAGAGCGGTAGTTACTGCTTGAGAACCATCTCCCCTTGCGTCATACGTAGTTATTTTATCCTTCTAAAATCATGAAAACGCGGAGAATTTGGGCTCTGTAGTGGCACTACTGGCAGCTAATATTATTTCATACAACGACAAGTAAGCCTTCTCGTCATTGTAGAAGAACAATTATGAACTAATGACCTCTGTAGCTATGGGGGTTCTGGTGCAGCGAGCATCGCTCTGATCCCAGCTCACTGGAAAGATACCAGGAACAACATCCACACCTCTTCGACCTATACCGATAGCACCGAGTTTAGCAAGGGCATACGAATGGGAGTGGTGCTTAGGAGATTGGAGGCTAGGATCTTATTAAGACTATGCAATCTATCACAGAGAACTACGAGTACTGGATGGTAGCTTCGGCATGGGCAACTGCGACGAGTGTCACATCACGATGGATTACAGCGCCTAGATATTGGGTGTCTTGAGTACACAGGTACCAACATCAGCAGCTGTGTAAAAATGGGTTGACGCCAAGGACTCGGAGACTTCTATGGCTACTTGGCATTTGATCCTAGTCACATCAGCGGAGCACCAGGAAACTATTGGCATGAAATGCTTTTGTCTCAGTTCACGTCTGACGTCTATAATTTGTCTCAGAACTCTAATGTGGCAACAGCTCCAATTCCCTTTTAATTCCCAGTTCAAAGAACATAACAATCAGTCTGGTCAGTATATACTATAACCCCCCTGCCAGAGGAAACCGCCCGCCGCAGCAAGGCTTGCAACCGCCCAGGTCAGCTCCAGCTCGATGACGGACCAGACCCAAAGACACCCCAGCGGAGGCGCCTGCTTCATGACGGCCAGGTAACCAAAGTTGTTGCTGATGTGGATGAGGTAGCACCCGGAGACGGTGCTCATGACAAAGAACATGGCCTGCCACAGCGTCTTCTGGTACTTGGCGGGCAGGCCCGGCAGCAGCCGCTGGTTCGCCTCGTGGGGGTGAAGCGGGTAGAAGAGCAGCATGAAGACTGATTTACCAGGTCAGCTTTGCACGTATTTCGCTTGTACGTCTCTACAACTCACCAGCCCAGGCACGCCCCGTGCGGATCCAGACGCTGGACCATTCGACTTCCCTGCTGTACTGGTGCTGGACGAGGACGTCAAAGGTGAAGTGCATCATGGCCATGGTCACCGTGTACAGCATTGCCTCCAGGAAGCGCTCCGCCCCGGGGGACAAGACGGGCCCGTCATCCTCTCCGTCGCCGGGCTCGGCTCCATCGCGGGCGCGCTTGTTGGCGCGAGTGCGCTCGTCCGCCTGGGCGAAGAGGTCGCGCTGATGGGCGAGGTCGAGCAGCGTCTTCTCCGTTGGGCCAGAGCGGTCGGGCTGCTTAAGCTTTATGTCCTTGGCCTTCTTGGGCTCCTTAGCTTTGGGGTCCTTGCGGTTGCGGGCCATATTGGTGTGGCGCTCGAATGGCGATTCGACGTCCCCTGGATTAGATTGAGCTTATTCTCGTCGTGTGATCAGGTCGTCAAATTTCAATCTGCGAGTTTGGGGGTCACGCGTCGCTGCCGCTGCCAGATGACATCAGACCCGCCCAGAGAACCCCCCCAAAGGGTCCCCTAAAACCCCCTCCAGCCCCCGAAACAGCGCCTTGGCGCCCCCCAGAGCCACCTGCACTGGTGCAGTGTCCAGGCCTCAGTGGCCTCCACTGTTCTGGCCTTTGTCTGGCGCGGTCGGGTCTCTGGCGCCTCATGGCGCGTCTGCCAAATGAGGATAGTGACGATTTCATCACCTGAATCACAGACCAGGGGTGCGAAAGCGCAAGGTGGCATCTCCATCTCGTCCCGCACTCTTCAGCACCTCTTCCCATCTTCACCTGTCGCATCGCATTGCCGCCTGCGCAATTGCCTCCCTGGATCTGAGCAACCAAGGCTGCTGCATCGGTGCTGCGGGCTGCGGGCGCGCTCCCCTCCTGAATCCCCGCCGTCCATCCTGGAACCATCTGCATCTCCCCACCAAGAAACACCAAGAAGACCAAACCGACCCCCGACGGCCCGATCACCACCACCACCACCACCAGCCATGAACCAGGGCGTCTATCTGGCCGCGCTGGTCGCGCTCATCCTGCCATGTCTGTACATCTACACGGCCAGCGTCGTCCAGACCCGCTTCCCGTCGCTGCAGAACAAGCGCATCTGCCTGCTGATTGCCCACCCGGACGACGAGGCCATGTTCTTTGCGCCCACTGTTCTGGCCCTCACCCGCCCCGAGACGGGCAATCATGTCAAGATACTGTGTCTTAGCACAGGTACGAACCCCCGCCCAGAAAGAACCCGACGAATTGAGACTGACTGATGCGACCATCAGGAGACGCCGACGGCCTGGGCGAGACGAGGAAGAAGGAGCTCGTCAAGAGCGCCATGCTCCTCGGCCTCCGGGACGAGGACGACGTCTTTATCATCGACGAACCGTGCGGTCTCCCTATCCTCCCCTCCCGCAATCTACACCCCCAGACACCCAGAGCTAACATCCCGGGCCTCTTCTAGGGAGACCTTCCCCGACTCCATGACCCAGACCTGGGACGAGACCAAGATTTCCAACCTCCTCTGCAGCGCCTTCGCCCCACACGCCGCGCGCGCGCGCCGCAGCAGCAACGACCCCGACGGCGGCGACGACGCCCCGCCCCAGGCCAACATCGACGTGCTCATCACCTTCGACGCCGGCGGCGTGTCCTCGCACCCGAACCACATCTCGCTGTACCACGGCGCGCGGGCCTTCGCGCGGGCCCTCGTGCAGGGCAGGCCCGGGTGGCGCGCCCCCGTGGACCTGTACACGCTGACGTCGGTGGGCGTGGCGCGCAAGTACGCGTCCGTGGGGGACGTGCTGGCGACCATGGCGGCGTGGGCGCTCAGGGCTGGGCGCGCGGGCGGGGACGAGGCGCACCCGGGCGCGCTGCTGTTCATGAACGGGCTGGTCGGCGGGGAGGGCGCGGTGCAGAGGACGGCGTGGAGGGCCATGACGGAGGCGCATGCCAGCCAGATGCGGTGGTTCCGGTACGGGTGGATTGTGCTGAGCAGGTACATGGTCATAAACGACCTGCGGCTGGAGAAGGTCAAGGCCAAGTGACTTGGATACGGCTCGCAGGGGCTGGTTAATAAATTGATACCCTTTCTATCTAGGCATGGTTGTCCCTTCCTGTGGTGGTTGTACCGACGATACAGACCAATTGCTTGGACGTCAACTTGAGGGAGATTAACACGACGCGGCTACTTTCGGATCACCAGAAGCCGAGTCCACCGCTGCACACCAAGTGCGGCAAAGGGAAGGGCAGAGGAAACTCTACTCATACCCTCAGCCCAGTTCAGGATAGTTTATTCAGCTCTGCCCTTGCATTCAAAGCATGAGAGCTGGATCACCCGTTGGTTCGAGCGGCCACGCCCATTTTCCTCTTCGAGTGTTCAATAGGGACAACTCCAGGGCTACCAAGTTGACTAATGCCCACCGCCCGTCTCTCCGGCAGGGCCTCGTCTTTCATGCTACATCCCATAACTCTCCCGTGGAAAGAGAGACAGAGATCGAAAATGTTTGCAGGCGAAATCACCTTCATCCGGCCGTCGAACCCTCACACCAAGCGCCCATCCGGGGCCGTCATCGAGTTGCGCGACTGGGCAGACATTCAGCACCAGGAACAGAAGCCCCGACAGTGTGGTGGCGACAGCAGAGTGGTCATCCCTGGGATTCAGAAGCAGCCTCCGGTATCTCGCCTGCGATGAAGTACCCTCCTGCCATCAGGGGCAGTATATGGCAGTTCGAAGAGATAATAATATGAGGGCAACCCAGGTGACAGAATGGATGATCTGCCTACCTTGATTTCTGCGGATAGACATGCTCCGGGGGTGAACCAAGATCCTCAGTCTGGCCCCAACCCAAGCCCCAGATACCTAGTCTTAATTGGTCTTGTAAGGGAAAGGGCCAAAATACACCTTCGAAGTCTCTTTTATGTGTTTTTGCCTAACAACGCTGCACGTATTATCGTCGCCCTATCGCAGGGACTGCATCGCGTGGGCTTAACATTGAGCCCCATGGGGTTATACCGCGAACTAGTCCGAACAAACCCCCCCTTCCTTTTTTTCCTTTTTTTGTCTTCTTTTGGAACTTTTTGATATAAGAGAAACATGTCATTCGGATCGTTTTCGGCCTGCGCCAGGACTCTTTACCATTCTAGACGACCAACATGCAGTAGCAACATTATATGATCCCCCACCACGTTGAAGTTGAGGAATTAATTTTTATGGCTCCTACGTTATTTCCTACTATAATACTACACACGTCGGGGGAGGAGTTTCAGGTAGCAGTAATTGCCTAAAAGTGCATATTCATCATCAAAGGGCTGCTCAAATATGCATGTTTATCATCAGAGGGCTGCCTAAAAGTGCATATTTATCGTCAGAGGGTTGCCTAAAAGTGCATATTTATCATCAGAGGATTACTTAAAGGTTCCCATTCACCGTCAACGTGCCGCTCAAAAGTGCATATTTATCGTCATAGGTTACTCAAAAGTGCATATTCATAGTCGGAGAGCATATCCCCTCATCGTATAAGAATCTATGGGTAACCGTGCTGCCAGAAATCCACTCTATCCATACCTCTGCCATTCCTTCTTTCTCACATCTCAACCAGATTTATTGAAGAGAATCTCTTGAGTGCTCAGAGCTTACAGACAAGGCAACAAAGTGTCTATTTACTTGACCAGTCAAGGCTCCATCACACCACCATGTCAGGCCCTGTTGAAACCGGCGACCTTTCCACCTTCGGCTCGGCCCTCGACACAATGAATTTTTGGGGGGCTTCTAGGCTTAACCCTGATGATATGAAGAACAACTGTGTCTCTGTGGCCATTGCTCACCTACTGAAATTTGAAAACGTCGACGAGTTTTGGGAGGCTATCTGTGGTCGCCCATTGGAGGACAGTGCCCTCAGTTTTAGGAGTGTTCTCATCCTACTTGAACTCACTGGCTGGACGTTCGAATGGCGTAAATTCAGGCCAACTGAAGAGGGCTCCGCATACCAAGCCATGAAAAAATACATGTTTCCTTCCTCCTCGCCTTTGCTGGCGTTGTATATGCGTCCGGACGCGACGGGGCACGCCGTCAATGCGTCATTCTCGCTCTCGAATAACGGAACATGGCTCTCTTGGAACTTTCGGGACTTTCAACAGACCACATCTGGGGAGGACTGCCGCAGTGAGATTGAGGAGGCGACTTCGATCGTAATCTTCAATGGTATGGTACCAGAGGAACAGGGGGCTAGGGACTGGGTTTGGGAGCGGCTACGGAATAGAGACCAGGCCGCGAGATCAGGAGGATATGACGATCCCGAGTTTTCGGTCAGATATCAATAGAGGCGGTGAACGCACTGCACGTTGCTATGGTAGACTTGTTCATAGTGGTTGGTGGTGGCCTGTGATACTATGAAATTTCCCCTATCATGCGTGAGTCTTAACACCTGCGATACGTGGTTGCCGAACACTTTCGTTTCGACTTCACAGTTTTCCATTTTCTCGGAGGGTGGTTTTTTTGTCGGCTTTCACGGGGGTTACCCGACTTGAGGGCACAAGGATATGTTGCCAGGGCCTTGGATCACTGTGCTGGACAAGTATTGTAATGCCTGCTCCAACTGTACCTCGAAGGGTATAGAGACATTATGGGAATGGCGCCCATCAACACTACCGTTTTCTTAGCAACGGCGTGAGCCTGGGCCGTTGACTGGGAGCTCAGGGGACTCGCATCAATACGAGAGTTAGCCATATTTCACATACCTACTATATAGCGACAAAAGTGGCCATCTAGAACTCAAGCTCGTCTACATACCCAAGTACCCAACCTGACCTGGGATACCCAAAATCACGCTAATGCCCATAAGACAAGAAATTTCAAACGCCTAGTATGATGTCGCATGTCACATCATCCACCGCCTCAGAAGTGCGTGCTCCGCTTCTTTTTGACCTTCCTTCTCTTCTCCTCCTCTGCCCTGGGATTGCCCCCAAAGAAGCCGCTCGCCGTCCCGGCCACGGGCCCCGCGTACGGCGAGTTCTGCAAAAAGTTGCCAAACTTCTTCCTCCCGCCACTGCCGTTGCTCTGCTGGGGCTCCGGGGCGAACCGCACACCACTCAAGGACGATGGTTCCACGCTCCTTGGACGTGGAGGCTGCGGCGGAGCAGCATGGGACCCTTGCTGTGACGGCCGAGGTGGGAGCTCCGGTTGCGGACCGTACTTCTTGAGAAGCTCCTCCGTCTCCCTGTTGACCCTCTTCTCGCGCTCTCTCTTCTCCCTCCGCTGCCGCTCCTCCTCCTCGCGCTGCTCCCTCTCCAGCATCCGCTTGATCTCCTCCTGTTCGCGCTGCAGCCTCCGTTCCCGCTCGCCCTGCTGGTCAATCATGGTATGACGCCTTCTCTTCTCGGCCTCGATCTCGGCCCGCATGCGCGGGTCCGGCCCAGATGATGAAGTATGCTGCTGTGATGAAGGCTTGGAAATGCCTAGTGCCCCAGACATGGCTGCGCCCGACATCACCGCACCGGACATGTTGGCGCCTGCCATGGCCGCAGGTCCTGACATAGCGGCAGGTCCCGATGACTTCGGTGGAGGTCTGTTGGCCTTTGATGTGTTAGGAGGAGGAGCACCCGCCGTGTTGAAGAGATCCTGCCGGGGAGATAGATATAAGTCACGGATGACCTCGGCGCTCAGTAACAGGATCACCTCTAGCCCTTTGCGGTCCTCGATCTCGACGCGGCGCATGTTGGGCTCGTACATGGCGATGGCGCCGTCAGAACGACCGGCCTTGAATAGCGCGATGGTGATATCAGGCTCCTTGTTCTTGCGACCATCCACGGTTCTTCCTGACATGTAGCACGTCATGTCCCTGCTCATGCGACCGTCGCGCTTCCAGCGGAAGTTGATTTTGGGGACCAGCTCGGGGACGAGGGACCCAGGACCGTTCTCCTGGTCGATCTTGCTGGCGCTGGGCAAGCGGAAGCTGCGCTGAGGCACCTCAAATTCCCATGCGTCCTTGCTCCAGCTGCCCTGCTGGTACTTAACGAGGACGGTCTGGTCCGGGTTGTAGAGGGAGACGGAGAAGGTGTGTGGGGTAATGGGGACAGAGACTGGGTTGCCGCCGTTGGCGCGGATCTCGGCGGCAGAGAGGGTCTGCTGGGACCATTCGGGCTTGACGAGGACTTCGGCGTAGAGGACAGACGCGTACTGGATGTCGAAGAGGCCGAGGGCGTACTGGTTGTGGGAGGATGCCGGGGGCGGGCGCTTGATGAGGTAGTCGGCTGAGGGCTCGGAGCCGTTGTGGGTGTAGTAGAGCAGGGTGTGGAGAGGGTTCTCGGACGAGGTCCTGAAGCGGTACGTGGGAAGGTTCTCGTCGAGCATGATGTTGAGCCGCCGTCGTCGTCAGCTCAGCCGATTCCAAGAGTCACGCGCAATGCTGCCAAGGGCGAGGAGCGATGTTTCATGGGATGGTGCCCAGGTTAAAGAAGGGACGGATGGCTAGAACGTGGGTATTACATCAAAAGGTAAAGGGGAAAGCTGGAGTATATTAAAGATCAGGGCGAGATATTAGAGGTGAGGTTCCAGGGCTGCGCAGGCATGGTGCTCCATATCAGGTACGTAGTCGAGGTTCGTCAAGATTCGTCGCCATTGTGGCTGCGGCTGATGGTGGCAGGTGGGGGTGTCGTCATGGGGCACCAGGCTGCGCCACACCCGCAACTTCCCTCTGCCTTAGTGCCTGTGCCTGCGCTACAGTCGCTGGCTGCACTGCCTATTCTTAGCAGCATGTGATTGGCTCGCTTTACCACCTCGGACTTCTCGCAGTCAGAGCGAACAATTCCCAGAGTTCTCTGTCTAATGGAGCATCTCGGTGTCGGGAATCCTTCGAGGCTCTGCCGTGGCGTCGTCCTGGGCGTTCCTTGGGCTGAACGTCGACGGTTGAACCTTGAACAACGGCCCCACAAATGATAGGTTTCCTAAACAGGCAACATGCGGTTTGCACCGTTCTTGCCGTGAAGTCTGTGATCAATCAGCCGCTGAACCAGCCAGATACAAATGAGTCAAGATTGTCCAGGTGTTTCTAGTTGGACTTGAACATTACCCGTAGTACTTATTCATTAACTTGCTCCATCTTAGACTTGCGAATACCAACCACCGCTTTTGAACATCCCCTTGCAACAGTGCACCAAATTGTACTTGGAGCGTGAGCATGAAGGTGAAGAAGCCGTGAGCATCCAATTCACGATGCTGACAGACGCCGACTTGCAGGGATCGGCCCAAAAACAAGACAAATCAAAACGGGTAGCAAAACAGACTGTTGAATTTATTCCCATTTAGATTTTAGAGTCAGCAACAAGGATGATGTGTACCTGCCATCTTCCTTGTAAACCCTCGCACAAGGCTCCTTCCATCTCACTCCAACGCTCTTGTGGAGACACGAGACACGAGACGTCGCCAACGAGCCTCACTCATTCTTTAAAACTTTCATCACCTCTTTTGTTCCTATCAGCATGCTAGGGCTACCTAAGCCATGGCCCTCACAAGACTTCCTGCGACCTTCTCCATCAGCCCACTCCCCACCAGGCTCACCGCCGCCGTGACCAAGCTACCGACCCTAGACCACCGCATCCTCCTCAAGAAGCGCAGGTGGTTGCGCACGCACTCAGTCCTCGCCCCGCATGACCTCGAGCGCAATGGCGTGCCAAATCCAGCCGACGCGACACTTGTCTTCGCCCAGAAGGAGGCCGGCACCGCCGTGTGCATCTCCCCCAACGGCGTGCTCTTGACGTGCTCTCACTGCGTCGCCGAGTCACTCGAGGACCTGGACTGGGCCAAGATCCACTGGCTGCTCTTTGCCTCGGGCGAGGTCGTCGCGGCACGGACTGTGGCCTGGGATGGCCGCCGCGACCTTGCCGTTCTGGTCGTCGTCAAGGCCAGCGGTGGCACCGCCCAGGCATCATTCCCCTCCATGCGTCTCTCCCCCACTGCACCCAAGCTGCAGACCCGTCTCCTCTGTGTCGGGCACCCAGGCTCTGAGGATCTGGAGGCATTGATCCCAGGCATACAGACCAACTATGACACACTGGTCCTTAGCGCGGGCATCTTCCGCGGTCTGGCTCTCGGTCAGGATCTCCAGGACAATTCCGAGATTGGGGCGCTGATGCATACGTGCTGGACGTACTGGGGTCACAGCGGTGCGCCGCTTGTGGACAGGAAGACGGGGGCGCTGGTGGGCGTGCACTCAAGCTGGGATGACGAGACGGCTATGCGGAGGGGCGTTGCGTGGGAGGCTCTGAACGAGTTCCTCGAGTCTCTTGAGAAGGGAATTACAGCTGGGTCCGCTTGGATTGCGACGGAGACTGGGATAGGGACAGTAGTCCCGGAGGGGTGGGTGTGGTTCACCAAGTGAAGCTCCGTATCTCCACCGCCTGGACCATGTCCCCGAGTCTTGCGAGATGAGGCTCTAAGGGGGATGCAGTACAGAACCTTGACCGATTAACTTTGTCAAGAGGCAGCAGGCAGCAGTTCTGGATGTCTCAGGATTCAGGGAGGCAGCAGCTTCTCATGATTGTGTGTTGTGCGCTGATACCGTACGACGACGATGTTGGTGACAGGTTCTCCGAAACAGGTTCACGTGCTGCAGGACTATTCCTTCAGCATGCATGCGCGCAGTCCCGGCATCCCAGATCATTCCCGTATTGCGCCCTGTGCCGTTGATCCGTGTCCATCGCATGCCTATCTCGCCTACAGTGCCAACCAACGCAGCTCCCATACGTTGTGTTGGTCGCGCGTTTCGGCGGCCGCGTTGGTGAGACCCTCATCTACTAACACTCGGTACCTGTCACACACAAGGCCACCCTTGGGATTGGAGTCGACGACTCGGCCGGCCATGCATGTCTCTGCAGAAGCCTCATGTCGTATTACGAATAAGGCCCAACCACAGCTGTGGGACGACCGCCCCGGGCCTTAAGGACTCTCTCATTGCCCCCCTCTCGTTCGTATACTCGTCGTTCCGCCCTTCTCAAGCCATGGCACAACCATGGATCCGCTCACAGTCCTCACTGTTGTTGCGACTTCGGCGCAGCTATACGACTTTACCACGAATCTCATCAAGAACGCAAAGGCCATAAAGAACCAAGGAGAGATACCCGGGCTGGGGGCTATCGAGACCATCACCCGCGACCTGATCGAGTACAACCGCCAGTTTGACTCCTGCTCCTCGCATTCAGCCAAAGACTCAAACAGCCCTTCCGAGAATAGCCTAGTAAACAAGCCCTAGAGAAAGTGCCTATCCCACACAGTTCGTCTAATACGTACCAGGCCCTTCAGAAGTTAGCCCGAAAATGCGGAGATATTTCGCGAGAGCTCCTCGACCAGGTGCAGACGCTGCAGCTCACTGCGCCTACTGACATTGACGGCAAGGTGTCTACCTGGGATGGCTTTCTCACGGCGGGTAGGACAATGAGGAGGAAGCCGCGGATCGAGGAGCTGTCGAGGCAGGTTGAGCAGTACCGGGACCAGATTGCCGCGAGGGCGCGCAGGGCCTTTGACGAGGATCTGTCGATGCGCATGGACCGGGGGTTCGCGTCGCAGCAGGAGGCTTACGACCATCTCATTAAGAGGCTAGAGTCACTTTCTAGCCAAAATTTGGAGCTAAGGCTTCTGCTGAACCAGCTAATTGTGGAGAAGAACAGAGTGTTGTCTCTCGACGATGCTGGGTTCATGTTCAGTGTTGTAGGGGCGTTAGGGGTTCCAAACGTCATTCGAGATGGTGTTCTCGAGTACTTGCACTTCCAATTTATGCACCAAAGACAGGATACAGTGGCCAAGTCCCACGCGAAGACGTTTCAATGGGTCTTCAAAAGCCCCCGAGAGTCGGGTGCCCCTTGGTCAGACTTCAGTGGGTGGCTTGAATCTGGCTCTGGGTGCTACTGGATACAGGGCAAGGCAGGGTCAGGGAAGTCTACGCTCATCAAGTACCTTGCTCGGCAGGAGGAGACGCAGTCCCATCTTGAGGAATGGTCCAACGGGGAGTCACTGATTATTGCGTCGTTCTACTTCTGGTATGCAGGGACACCGCTCCAAAGGTCACAAGAAGGACTCCTCCGGGGACTCCTCCACAGCATCTTAAAGCAAGCCCCTGAGCTGATTCCTCACGCAGCGCCAGACCTCGCCAGAGACATTGCCAACAGCGCCCCGGCTCCGTCAGAGCCGACTACCCAGCAACTCTTTTCATGGTTTCAAAACCTCGCCCAGGCCCTGCAAGAAGGCGAGGTTCCGCATCGCATCTGTCTCCTCGTGGACGGCCTCGATGAGTACCATGGCGACGAGACAGAGCTGGCTCATCTCTTCCTTAGCATGTCCAAAATGTCTTCCAAGATCAAGTTTGTCCTCTCTAGCCGATGCCACGAGACCTTCCTCTCTGCATTTTCAGGCCAACCAACCCTGAGGCTCCACGACCTGACCAGGGAAGACATACGGCACTATACCATAGATCGACTGAGCCCCATTCCGGCAGTTGCCGGTCGGGATGTTCTCGTTAAAGGAGTCATTGAGAAGGCCGACGGCGTCTTTCTGTGGGTGTCTCTGGCAACAGCATCCCTCGTGCGGACATATCGTGAAGGCGGGACCCCAGAAGCACTTGAGAAAGAACTTGAGAGTCTGCCCTCGGAGCTCGAGAAGCTTTTCCAACGCCTTCTCGATATGATTCCCGCTGCACATCAGCAAGAGGCATCTAAAATGCTCCAGATTGCTCTTTGGCCATTCAGACACAGGACTCGGGCCTACTTCACCCACGTAGAGAGTCCACTTATAGGCGCCGTGGCAAAAGGGGATTTCCGCCCCTTACAGTTATATCTGGCCATGGAAGAGCCGGGCGAACTCCTGCAACAGACCCGCCAGGGGGCTCTGTCGACGGGTGTCACCAAGGCCCAGGAGTTTGGGATGGCCTCGAACTTTCAAGCGCGAACTATGGGCTTCCTCGAGTCCCGCGAGGAGTACGGTACCGGACGCCCGTCCCTGGCGTTTGTACATCGAAGCGCAGTCCAATTCCTGTCCCAGCGCCATGTCGTCAAGCATCTAGAGTCTCTGACTGCCACTTCGACCTTTGACGTCCATCAGGCCTGGTTCGTCGGGGCTCTGGGGGTATTGAAAGCCGGCCTCCGTCCCAAAGAAATCACTGACCTTGACGGGATCACCCTCCGAGCTCGCAAATGGCTGCTGCTGACCAACACCATGGACATTGCGTGCTTCATGGAGCTCATCAAACGCCCCGCGCCTAAGGAGCTACTCGATGAGCTCGACATGTCCACTGCATTCTTCCTACGCCCATCCACTAAGATTGAAAGAAGCAGTCGCATTCGCTTCGGAGGCTCCTTTACCAAGGTTCTTCCCCAGCGGCAGCACTTCACCATCAACTCCCTGCTACGGCCGTCACATCCGCTACACCCACTGAACAGCCCCATCCTGCGCGGAACTCGCGATCCGTACATCACCAACACTGACTCTGAGATCCTCATCGACAGCGCCGCCTGGGCCTTCCTCCTCGAGAATACCTCCCCCGGCGCAAGCCGTGACTTTCTTCTCCGGGCTGTGTCGTGGGGCCTAGCAACCTACGTCATCGAGACGCTCCACCAGATGCACCCCGAGAGGAGAGGCCTGGTAGCCACGCAGCTCCTCGTCCTGCTCCTGCAGATGGTCCACCAGTATCACCATGCGCCGTTCGTTGGAAAGCTGGCCCGCAACAAACAGGTATGGGATACGGCGCTTGCGGTCGGCGGAGACGTCAACTACATGTTACAGGGCCAGATCCCGCTGTGGGCCTCGTGCCTCGTCATGTGCAGCCCGTTTGGCATGAGATCCGACGTGAACTTCGAGGAGGAACCCATGTACGTCTCCGCGTGCGCCATGCTGGTGCAGATGGTGGAACACGGGGCAGACCTGCAGAAGCAGTTTTACTACGACGGGCACGAGTACTCCGTGGCCGAGTTCTTCCAGCGGGTGGACAGGAAGTTCAAGGATAACCAGGATGGCCGCTGGAGGGACCTGAGGGCCTTTGTGGAGGAGAGTGTCGGCTCGGCTCCCCAGGTAGGCGATGACAAGCGGAGCTCAACAGGGTCGAGGCATCTTGCCTTGAATAGGAGTTCCTACTCGCGAGCCTGGTCCAGGTTGGACATTGCCACGCGCCGCGGTCGACGGATGCTACAGGAGACGGTTCTGGGTCGAGGGCCGCCACAGTCTCCCACACCACAGTATAGGTAAAGAGTTGTGTTTACAAGAGGGACGAGGATTTATACACGTTTAAGTTAGCATTGACGTATACTTGGACACCCAGCAATGAAAGTGAAGGGGTACATCTTGATTGATTGATTCCCTACATGTCTTCTTCTATCATGCCTGCTCTCACTGTCACTCCGTCTCCCTCGGTCCTTTTGAATCCAACACAATATAAAGCTCGCCCATCCAAGTCATCCCAAGCTCGCCCACCCAGGCTAAGTGAAAGGAAACATTTCCACCGAGTAAAAAAAAAAAAAACGCCGCACCGGCCCTCCCCTTTCCCATGACATGACATAGAGAAACAAGCTATCGCAAAGTGTAGTGTTGCCCACATCCCCTCCCCTCCAATACATCTGAAGCGTTAATACCCAGAGAGTTTGGGAGGATAAAAATAAAACAAGGAAAGGTCGCTTGAGCAACAGCAGCAGTGTCGAGTTTCGGACCCAGGAGGAGACAGGCCGTTCCTAGGTCCGCATGCCAAGATATATACCGATTCCTATCCCAGTGAGAGGGCCCAATTAGGTTGTCGCGCCCGATACCTTAGCCCATACTTTTTTCCCCTTTCCCGTAGACCCGTACCTATACATGATCCTCTCAGCCCAAATGAGATAGAACCAAAGAGGGGGCTGGGAACCTAAGGCTTGTGGGCTCCTTCGCGACAGCAAGGTTCATCCAAAATCGGCACCACGGACCCGTCAGCAAACACCAGCGCAGCGCTAAGCAGCAATATCGTGCAGTTGGTCCTCGTAAACATCAGGCACCACAATATGAAGCCCCCGGAATCCCCGGGGAGCGGAGAGTCAGGATTTGAGCCGCTCATATAATACCTCCCGGGGGATCATACCCCAACGTCGTCCCCCTCGTCCCTCCGCCACCCTCGGCATCGGCACTGTTTGTCTTCCGAAGCATGAACATGGGCTTCTTCCCCTCCTTGTCGAGCTGCTTGAACAGGATGAGCGGCTTCTCATCCATGCCCAGGCACCGCTCCTGGTCCCCGTACACAATGTACAGGGCGTACTGGTCCCACGGCGCCTTGATCTGGTACTTCTTGAGCGCCGCGGGGAGCACCTTGTGGCACGGATCATCCATGCTCACGCGGAACGACTTGTACACCTCCACGGCCGCAGCGGAGCTACTGCCGCCTGGCGTGTCGGGCACCGGCGTCTCGCGCCTCTGTGGCGGGCCCCGGGAACCCCCGCCATCGCGGGCTGACAGCGGAAAGTTGCCGCGATCGGCTTCGCTTCTTGCTGTCTGTGGAGGAGCCTCGCCGCGGTAGGATCGTGAGGCGAGGGTGCTCATGTGGATTTGGGGGGAGGTCGGTGAGGGCATGTTCGGGGAAGGGTAGCCAGGTGATGTGGAGCTCTGGCCGGAGCCATTCATGGCGGCGAGGTGGGAGGAGGAGAGGACGGCGCGCTCGGCGGCGCCAGCTGGGTCGAGGGTCTGCTCAGCTATCGTCCGCTCATGTGCTGGCTGTGTGGGCGATGTCCTCTGGGGCGTGGCACCGATGAGGATTTTCCTCTGGGAGTACTGACGCTTAACCCCGCTGCCGCCCGGTGGTGTCGGCGTCGGGACGGGAGGCGATAGGGTTGCTGACTCGTACCCGTACCCTGGGGTATTGTTGCTGCTACTCAGATTTGGTAGCGGTGTCTGGGCGTCCTTCACCAGCCGGACGGCAGGCAACACGTCCTCCCTCAGCCGCCTAAAATCCTCCGTCATGCGTCGTAGATCCTGCTCGAGCAGGTTCATCCGCTCATCTCGTAGCCGGAGCTGCTCCACCAGCTGTTTGATATCTTTTAGAGTGGCTGTCGCGTATTGGGCTTCTGCGTCGGCGGCTACAAGACTTTGGTCAGTATGTGACCCTCTCAGGAAGAATGAACCTCGACGTACATAGTGGTAGGTAGTGATCGCTCTCGATAGGCACATCCTGCGCCTTCTTGACATCATAAACGCTCTTCAGGATGGAGAGTCGATGTCCTACACTTGCAATCCCCATGCTCTTCAAATCGTCATGGTGCAACGCAACCAGCGCCTCTCCTACAATCTCGTTCTCTGCAGTGTGGTCAGCGATACATTCCCCGTTTCATCCTGGACAGCATGTATATCAACGCACCAAGGAAGTGGTCCGCGTACTGCTCCAGGCCAATACTCCCGATAAAGTCGGCGCACTCCTCAGCAGTCCACTCGGTGACAATCGTCTCGGGTAGCCTGTCGGCGCTGCTACCGCCGTGGTGGCCGCCGTATGTGGTGGGCGTGTGCTCGGTGGAGGTGGTCGTCGTGGACAGCTCAGAGTCGATGGGCGAGGCCTCCGAGTCGCCTACGGGAGAGTGGTCGCCATGCATGCTGCGCTCGTACTCGTCGTCGGCGTCCGACTCGGCGTAGGTAGCGCCGCCATCGAAGGCGGCCATCGTTTCCCCGGAGGTTTCAAGCCCTCTCTCGCCGGCTTGCCGTGGGTGGTGTTGTTAGGGATGTTAGGGACTGGCGGGTGTCGCGAGAGGGAGCCAGGGCGGCGAGACGCCTGGTTGGTTGGTAGTGTCGGCTGGAGGAGGAGTCGAAGGGGGGAGGGGGTTGAGCAGAAGCAAGGGAGCGGCGCAGTGGGATTCGCTGCTGTCGCTCGAAGTCGTGGTGGTCGTCGAGAGGGGGAAGACGGGTCGTAGGCGGTTGCGAGAGGGGATCGTCGACGCCGGTCGTGGTCGTGGAGATGGGGATTGGCAGCAGGAAGACCGACAACCAGAAGTGATGGACATTGAATGGGCCACCAACTGCCAAAGCCTGACTGTGAGGTGCAGAAGCCCAGTCCCCACCTCTCCCAGGCGTCTGGCCTGGCGCGCGGTCCCTGGGCGTCTGGTGTTGGCATGGCTGACAGAATAATATGGCCAGAAGCCCCCAGCGCCATGCGTGCTTCTACGCGCCCTGTTTTCTGTCATCCATCCGGCCGTGCCAGAGGCTCCCAGCCCCTAGCGCCGGGCACGGGCCAGGGGTACGTACCAGTAGTCAGGCACAGGCCACACAGCACTCACTTGGCACTACAGATGGGCCACAGGCCAGTGAGTCCACTAGCCGCTCCCGCCGCGCCCCACCTCCGGTGAACCGGCCACGAATAGCATGTGGCTGTGCGCAAGCCTTCCAACGCCTGTCAACAACGCCTGCCAACGGCCACCGACGCCATCTCATCACACATCGCCATTTTCCCACATCGCTGTTCTCTCTGTATATCCTCCCAAGACTCCAAGACTCTAGGAGTAAAAGATCAAGGCCGTAACCATATACCACTTCTTCTCATTCCCCTGAACTCCCAGCCAGGGAATATCGCATCGGGAAATGTTCCCCCCATTTTCCCCCGCTAGCTCCAAGCTGAAAGAATAGCACAATGCAGCTTTAAACCACACCAACGACAAAACTAGCAACTCCATTGGGAGAAGCCCCCCTCAGCACATCGGCTTTGAGCTTCTCCGGCTTCCCAGAAGCTTCCAATTCTTCCATCGCCCTGCGTACCCACGCATTTTTGCGCGTAAACCCACACAAAGAGCCCCTCCTGCTCGCCGTTATTACGTCGTATCTCGCACCTCCCACCTTTGCTGTCCCCCCTGGCCATGAAACAGCCCCTCCCCAGGTTTCAGGTTTCGCCAGCATGGACACGACTCTTCTCGTCTGCACCCCCTGCTGCCACGGCGGACTACCATCCTCTTCAGTCTAGTACTCTTCGTTATTACACTCTTCTTCTGTTATGGCCCCCATAAGAGGGTTGGCCCTCCGGGGCATACATACTATTCTTGCTTGATCTGGCCTCGTCCGCGCCGCAGGATAGCACCTATTGGGAGTTGCGCTCCGTCCCTGACAGCCACCGTCTTATCGACCCAGGCTCACTTCTGCGCCTCCCTGTAGGAAAAAAAAACACGAGGAGGAGCGGATCCGATCTTCGTATCAGCCTCAGGTCTTGACGTCCCGGATCATGTACGGCTTGCAGGTTGTGAAGCCGACGGCGGCAGTTAACATGAATCATGAGTCTTGGGATGCTAGACGAGGGCGATACCAGACCAAAGTTAACCTCCCAAAACTAGTACCTAGCGGGGGCGACCCAAGGCTCACCTCAGGGACACATCTGATATTACATATCACAGGTAGACGGACAAGCGTAGTGTGCGTAATCACCTTCATTATTCTATAAGGACATCCATACCAATGGACACATCCATTTCCTTTGCCGTTCCCCAGGAAGCTTCCGATCACATTATGGTCCACCTCATCCAATCCTGACAGCGTAGCTAACATTCCTTGTAACCCTGACACCCAAACACTTTATTCTACAACCCGCGAGGCCTCTGTGTGAACGATTGTGGAAAAGAAAAATGCCAAGGCAGAACAAAAAAGGGGTAGAAAGGAGGTGAGCACGCTATCGCAGCATGCCAGCCAAGAATAATGTAAGGTTTGATGAGGAACAACGAGAGAAGTTGAAGAGAATATAGGTCATCCCCCAGAGGAATTAAAAAGAGTCTATGCAGATGCGCCCCGAACACCAAAGTAGTAAAAAGGTTCCATTTGTGCCGTCGTTTGTCGAGAATTATGTACGCCGTTCCCATATGTAGCCAGGTTTCAAAGGTCTTCATCGCAGCGAAACTTTGACGTCGGCAACGCCATTCTTGATGACGTCGTCCACCGACCACCGAGGAGGTTTGATGGCGAAGCCATTCTCCTTGCGCCACTGGAGCTCATCCTGAGGAGCCACATCGACGTCGGCCGGGAGAGGTTCAAGGCCACCCGCCACACCCGACGAGTACTTGAGACCCATATCCTCCGCAACCTCAGCGCATGCCACAAGTAGCCTGTCGAGATCATCCTTGTTGTGTGCTGAGGATACACAGAAGCGGGCACGCGACGTGATGAGAGGCGTGGCAGGATAGCCAACGACAACGACCGAGATTTGACGGCGGAGCATCTCATGGGAGAAGGCGGGGATCTTGGCGGGGTGGTACAGCATGACAGGAATGATGGGGGAGTCATCGTGGCCGTAGACGATATAGCCCAAGCGCTTGAGTCCAAGACGGAGGTAGCGGGAGTTGAAGGCGATACGGCGCAAACGCTCCTCGCCCTGTCCGGGGCAGAGCTCACCAGTGATCATCTTCAGGGATGCCAGAATCTGCATGAGCACACACGGCGACGGACACTCGCCTAGTAGCGACGAGGCATTTGTAGACCGGAGTTTGTCGATAATGTGCTTGTCCGCTGCAATATAACCACCGTTGGCACCGAAGGACTTGGTCAGTGTTCCCATGAGGATATCCACCTCTGCGGGATCGACCCCAAAGTAGTCGCACACACCGCGTCCGCGAGGTCCCAGAGCACCGATGGAATGGGCCTCATCGACAAACAGGTAGAACTTGTACTTATTCTTGAGAGCAAGAATGCCAGGAAGATCACACATGGTACCCTCCATAGAATACAGACCTTCGACAACGACGAGGATCTTCTTCCATGGACGGTGGGTGCGAGGCTGACCTTGGGAGATGGCCTCACGCAGGACCTTCTCGAGCTCCCTCACATCATTGTGCTTGAAAGCCTTGATGACGGCGCCGGAGAGTCGAGCACCAACACGGATAGAGGCGTGGTTGAATTCGTCAGAAATGATGAGGCAACCCTTAGACATGATGGCGGGGAAAGAGCTGGAATTGGTGACGTAGCCCATGGAGAAGACCATGGCTGCAGGCTTGCCAACAAAGTCGGCGATTTCACGCTCAACCTCAAGGGCCAAATCGGTGGTGCCAGCATCTCCACGAGGGCTGCAAGTGGTGACTCCACACCGTTTCACGCATTCCTCAACAGCATCTGCGCAGGGTCCCTCTGACTGTGCAAAACCAAGGTAGTTGTATGAGCTCATGTTGAGGGTCTCCGTGGTTGTGCCCGTGTACTTGTAGGAGCGGTTGAAGTCATCCGACTTTCGGTCAAGCAGGGTGATGTAGCGGCCAGGAACGCCGGTAATGGTACGAGCGAAGCAATCATCCAAGCGGAGCTTGAGTCGACGGGTGTAAAAGCTGTCGAAGTCGTCATTGAGGGGCGCATATCCGTTCTGCACCTTGAGAGTGTTGTAATGCTTCTTGTCGCCGAACTTCTTGCCAAAGAAGTCGCGGATGTGACCGATTAGAATCAGAATGAGGTAGCTGATGTAGGTGGTGAGGAGCGTGGTGTAGGGAGGTTCGTCTTCAACAGGGGCTTCCAGAGGCTGGCCATGGGACTTGCTAGTGTAGAGGTGGCTTGGGTGGGCCAGGGGTGCAAACTGAGTATCGGCGCGCCTCTGACGCTCAGCCTCCTCGACAGTCTTGGGCTCGAATAGGGTCGTCGTGGGCGCATCGATGCTGCTCTGGTCGCCGGTGGCAGCGGAGAGAGAGATGGCGGGCAAGGACACGGTTGAGGCGGCAACACCAGGTGACGGGGCGGTCGACTGCATCTGGTTCTGGTGGTGCTGGTGCATGGCCAGCAGAGCCTGCTGGGTATGCTCCTTGGACTTGGGGCTCGAGGAAAAGAGCTGCGTCAGGCGGTTTCCCCTGGAGCTGGAGGGGCGTCTCTCGCGTAGCTTCTCGGATTGAGACATGGTGGTGGGAGGGGAGGTCGAGAAAGGATTTGCCAATCGACGGGGCATCTCTCCTGCAAGACCAGATGAAGGTGTCAGGACGAGTTGGCCTTTGCCGGCAGAATCGAGATAACGGAGGTTGCGATGGGAGGCGCCCGTAAATGTCGGCCACGTTTAATAGGGTTCGGCGATGACTGTTTCTGGGCATCAAAGATTAGCGCCTGCAAAAATATGCACTTTGAAGCTGAAATCTCATGCCCGATGAGAGTGTGGGAAATTGATGTGATTCTCCCAAGCACGCCAGTGGGAAGATGATGACGCCGGTAGCACACCAACGTATGCGGCGCGCGCGTGGCTTTAGAGACGGGAGGGCGTGGATGGCAAGGGGTGCCCGAAACATTCGAAGAGCGGGCGAAGCAATGCTAGGCCACTGCTTGTCCATGCAGGGCACCATCAACATTGCAGAGATCATTCACGCCGCGCCACGCCCATTCCTCTTCACAAGGCTCGTGAATATAGACACGGGGAATATGAAGTGGCGGGGGGGGCAGAAGAAGAAAAAGATCACAGGCTTGACCAGGCGGCGCAGGGTTGGAAAGCATAGGCTGCACGGAGCACAACTCACCTGACGATGTCAATGGACACTACCGTGCTCGTCCAGATCAATTCGATAACTTGAACCCGGTAGGTGATGCCAGGGATCCTCTACCGCGCGATAGAAGGTGTCGTACGTTCCTGAGGGAGGTACGCGTAGATGGGAATGTTTCGTCTGGGCGCGTGTGAGTCTCGGATTGAAGACGCCGCCGGATCCGCCCAAGGGGGAGGGAGTATCCGCCTCTTTGCAACGGCCGACCGCCCGGAGTCGTAGGAGGTGCAATGAGGATGGCGGCGAGAACCGGACCAAGGCAGTGGGCAAGCAAGATGTCGTTCAGAGACCAAACTAGTATTCCGTAGGAGGAGGTATGAAGGGGAGAGTGCCCATGAGGAGGAGGGATGTGAAAGCGAGGAGGCAAATTGGAAAGCAGAGATTGGGGGGTTTGGCGTCCAACCAATCATCAGTGGGTAAGCTAGCTCAGCTAAGGCCGCCTGTCAGGAGGAGGATCCCGCCTGAGAGCTTGTCAAGGTGGCATAGGATTGGGCGAGAGGGTTACAGGGCGGGGGCATCGGAGGCTGGCACGGTGGTACCTACTGTAGGTACCCGACGTTGTGTTCCAGGTTAGCAGCATCGGGCCATCACTGCATTGGCGATTCAATCCAAGTGAATCGGTGAGGGCGCCCCCACCAGGCCACCGCCCACTGTGCCGCCCAGCCTCAGTCTCTCAGATACTACGGATACGGATACCTAGGTCATAATATCCAAGTTCACAACCAGAGCCAAGCAGAGCCAAGTAGAGCCCAACCCAGCCATCGCTCAGGGCCCCTGGCCATGAGTTCCGGGCTGCCGGACTCCCAGAGGTTCCGTGATCACTGATTGATCATCATTGATCCCCTCCAGAGGCTTGGAAGGCTGGCCATCAGCACCAGCCCCGTTTTTCCCTCCATGCCAGTGGAGGCACCGGTTGGCGGCAGGTTTCAATTTTGATTTGACCTCCACCGTGGCCATTCTTGGCGGCCAAGATGGTTCCCCTTCCCGCCCTATTATGCTGATTTTTTCGCTTTCGCTTTGTGTCCCTTTTCGCGCAGAGCCGGCCTCCCTTCGAGAAGACCGAGTCTCGCCGTGCGGCTGTCCCGGACATTTGCCCACATCACCAATCACCATTGCCCATTGGCACCATGAATGCAGTTCAAACTTGGCGGCCAGTACACCGCTACAGGGAAGACCAAGGATAGGAGAGAAAATGAAACTCATTTCACTACCTTCGGTCTAATCATGAATCATCATACCATCGGTACATCTGGCACACAGTTTGCTCGTCGCACCCGGACTTGGGTTTTAGATCGGGGATGATGGCATATTTGCGTACCAACGGCGACGGTCCACAGACCCTAGGCGCGTTTCGGCTGCATCACACCAAAGTTTAAGGGTTGATTGAGAGTTTAAAAGCAGGCTTTGACCATGACTTCATGGTACGAAAGGACCTCCCTCGCGGACTACTACTAGTACCTTACCCCAGACAGTTGTCTTCCCCAATGACACACGACAGATACATGCGTACCAATATTCCCTACCTTATGTTCAATATCTCTACGTACGAACAGTGTGCTATTGGCATAACCACAATCGATTTGCGTGCTTTGAGAATGGTCCCAACAATGTCTGCTCGCTGACGTGACTTCGCAGACTCAACACATGTCCAATTGGACACGTGCTGTAGATCCCAGCGTACACAAGTAAACTACTATCGAGTCCGAAATAATAGGTGTATTAGATGCAACTGTCAATGGCAGGCTGCCTGCTGACGTGATGGTCTTCATGAGCATCTCGGATCCGAGTCAGCTCACCAGCCACATCCCCCACGTGCACCGCCACACGTCCGGCTATCATGCGGGTTGCGACGGGCCATGATCGGGTCGGCCATCCATCGGACCAAGCACCCTCCCCCCCAACAGAAACCGCCGCATATTACAATTTTCTCCATACCATTTGAGGGTGACTCCCTCTCCTTTCTCGTGGACTCGCGTAATATCTCACACTCGCAAGGCCGTAAGCAGAAACCTACCCGCCAAAATGGCCGTGACCGAGCATCTCTGGCGGCACCCGGACCCCACGTCCACCCCAATGTGGCGCTTCCTCCAGAGTGTCAAGCAGCGGCACAGCCTCGCCGGCGACGACTACCAGAGCCTGTACCAGTGGAGCGTCGACAACGTTGGGGAGTTCTGGGAGGAGTGCTGGGCCTTTGTGGGAGTCCAGGCGTCGGTGGGATATGACAAGGTGAGGCCACTGGCATAAGGGAGGGCGAAGAGGGGTGAGAGGACTCACTCGGGGGTATGAGCCGGCGATGAGAGGCTAATTGGATTCACCTGAGTTCAATCAAGCTCACAGATCATCTAGAGCCAAGTCTGTGGACTGAGATGAAACGAGATGAGCTTGAATGCCTGCCTGTCAACTCCTCTCGGTATCCCCGATTGCTCTCCCTTGCCCGTCTTAAACCCTGACTTACACGAGACTAAGTTCAAACCATACTCACATCTCACCACAGGCCCTCAACTCGAACAAGGAACCCATGTTCCCGCGTCCCGACTTCTTTGCCGGCTCCCGGCTCAACTTTGCCCAGAACCTCCTCTTCCCGCCAACCTCACCCCCAATCGACCCGTCCTCCACGGCCATCCTCACTGTCACCGAGCTCCCAGACTCACCCATCCGAGAGACCACCTGGGCAGAGCTCCGTGAAGCCGTCCGCCGCTGCGCCGCCGCCCTGCGCGCGCGGGGCCTCCAGTCTGGCGATGTCGTCGCAGGCTACGTGTCCAACCACGTCGAGGCCCTGGTCGCCATGCTCGCCGCCGCAGCTATTGGCGCTGTGTGGACCGGCATCAGCCCAGACAACGGCGTCTCGGCCGTGTTGGATCGCCTGGGTCAGATCGCGCCCAAGGTACTCTTCGCCGACAACGGCACCGCCTACAACGGCAAGGGCTGGTCCAGCACGGCCAAGACGACCGAGATTGTGAGCGAGTTGGCCAAGGCTGGCAGCCTCACGACCGTCGTGGTCATCGACAACATCACTGCCGACCTGTGCCTCCAGGACCTCGCCGCTCTCGGCGTCGATGCTATCGACTATGCCGGCTTCCTGTCTTCATCACCAGACGAGCCCCTGACGTTCGAGCAGCTGCCGCCCTCCCACCCCTTATACATACTCTACTCCAGCGGCACCACTGGTCTGCCCAAGGCTATTGTCCATACGGCGCTAGGGACACTCCTCCAGCACAAGAAGGAGCACATGCTACACTGCTCCCTCACCCCGTCCTCGCGCATGCTCTACTACACCACCACTTCGTGGATGATGTGGCACTGGAGCATCGGCGCCCTCGCCGTCGGCACCACCCTCATCCTCTACTCGGGGTCGCCCTTCCGCCCCAACGGCTACCTCTCCCTGCCCAAGCTGCTCTCCGACCTCAAGGTCACCCACTTTGGCACCTCGGCCGCGTACCTGACGGCCCTCGAGGCCAACGGCGTCTACCCCGTGCGCGAGCCCGACATCGACCTCTCCCGCCTCGAGGCCATCTACTCCACCGCCTCCCCGCTGCCCCCCTCCACCTTCAAGTTCGTCTACGAGGCCTTCCCCCGCCACGTCAACCTCGCCTCCATCACCGGCGGTACCGACATCATCTCCCTCTTCGGCGCCCCCTGCCCGCTGCTCCCCGTCCGCGTCGGCGAGATCCAGTGCGCCGGCCTCGGCATGGCCATCCGCGTCGTCGACCCCGTCACGGGCGCCGACGTGCCCCCCTCCGAGCCGGGCGACCTCGTCTGCGTGCGGCCCTTCCCCTGCCAGCCGCTGACCTTCTTCGGCGCCTCGGGGGACGCCAAGTACCGCTCTGCGTACTTTGAGCGCTTCGCCGACGTGTGCGGCGCCACGGGCCCCGTCTGGCACCACGGCGACTTTGTCAAGATGCTCGACCCGGCCACGGGCAGCCTGACCATGCTGGGGCGGTCCGACGGCGTGCTCAAGCCGTCGGGCGTGCGCTTCGGGTCCGCCGAGATCTACAACATCCTCACGCGCTTCTTCGCGGCCGACGTCGAGGATGCCGTGTGCGTCGGGCGGAGGCGGGAGGCGGACTCGGACGAGACGGTGTGCCTGTTCGTGGTCATGGCTCCGGGCCAGACCTTCACCGACGCGCTCAGGGGCGAGCTCAAGGCCAAGATCAAGAGCGAGCTGAGCCCTCGACACGTCCCTGGGGTTGTGGAGGAATGCGGAGGCGGCGTGCCTAAGACGGGCAACGGCAAGAAGTAGGTTTTCTAAACGCTCATTTTTTAAAAGTTTTAGATTTTGTTACTAATGCTCATTGCTCTAGGATCGAAGTGGCCGTGAAGCAGATTCTGTCAGGCATGGAGGTCAAGACCAATGCCAGCGTCGCCAACCCAGAGGCGCTCGACTGGTTTAAGGAATGGGCAAAGACCCATTGAACAATCGATCTTGGGTCAGAGGTCATAGACGGGAAATAGAAGCGATCTAGAGGTGAGCGATAGAGGGTTAGAGTCAAAGCCATGCGAGTGATGGTGCTCCTCGGGCCATGTTAGACACTAATGGGAGACCCCGATGAACACCACCTTTCAACGGATCCATAGACGATAGATAGACGATGGAAATGATGATTATGGAGTATGTCTCAAGGCTAGATTAGATGGAACTGTCTGCTCTACCAGGTTCTTGTAGTAGGGTCGTATATGCACAACCTAACAGATGGCCATGAGTAAGTGCAGACTAATCACCTACTCAAGTGCAATCCCCTGGTCAAGGATACGTTCCATTGAGTTGAGGACGCTCAATGGGTGCTAGTATCTCTATCTTGGGCTCCCTAGCGAGATTGTCTACTTCAAGTACCCTAGAAAAATCTCCGATGGGCTCTCCGTTTTTGTCGATGGACGATATCCCAAAGCAGATAGTCTGGCGGGAACTACAGCATCTATCATGGTACAGAGCACTTGCCCATTCGTGCAATGACCCAATCCGGCGGCCAAGCAACAAGAAAGCGTACCAAGACGGTCCGGGCCCAGCGTGGTGGTGCTCAATCACGCCGTTGCCCACACAAATCTCCAACTCCATGTGGAGAAGACGGGCAGTCTGGGCTGATCCAGTCGGACGATGCGATGGCTGGGAAATACCTCGTCACGAGCGCCGGCAAAACAACGTGAAGACAAATGACGTGGTCCTCGAGGACACGGGATACGGAGATCTGTACGAGATCCGCGGCAATTCTTCAGTCGTGGGTCCCGAGACAAGTGCCCAGGTCCTAGGACGCGCCAAGAGGCAAAGTTAGGAACGGAGATGTCGTTGGGATGTCTCCGTCGCTCCGAGGGCAGGGGACGCGGATGGTGAGACTCTTATGGCCCATGGGTGCGGCTAATGTCGTATTTCTGGCCTGCTATCAGGGGGGGGAAAAGGGAGATTAGTATTAGCTATCTGTCGTGAGGGAACACCGGATCTCAGAAGGGTGAGACAGGCCAAAGTGTCGGTAAGGCGCACGACCTGCTCGTAGACCCCCAACTGATAGCGACATGTGAAATGAAGCGAGGCCTGTGCGAGTGACAGCCATGTTAATAGTAATAAAAATGCTATAGCACGTATTGCGGATACTCTCTTGATGTTCCCTTGTTGAAAACACCAGCGACGATCCGGACGGAGTATGCTCCATATGATACAGGTGTTGACCGCGCCTTGTCGGGACGGAGCGCGCGTCAGTTGGTTGAGTCCACGCCGGTGTCAAAACTCCCGGCTCGCAGGAACTGGGCCGAGATTAGAAATACAGGGTCTCTGATGGCTGAAAGGCCGAGAAGTGTCGTGTCTTAACACCGGCCAAGCGATGAGATAGCACCGCGCGGTATCTGCCCAACCGATCTTAACTGTTGATGGTGTTTCACGATTGGGGGCGCTGGCGGCATCCTGATGCATGGACACGGACCCTGGACCAGTGTCCAGCAGGCTTGTTGGGACCTCCTGGCAAGTAAGTTGGGACGCTTGAGAGCTTGGGGCGCTTACCAGGGTCCCTGACCAAATGCGAAAGTCGGGGGCTCAGAGGCCAGAGAAGACACTGCTGCGGGTCATACTGGCGACGTACTAATGATGGCGACGACATGGACATATATGCAGGTACATATTGATAGCAGAAGTCGACGATCTCATATGTCAGCGGTGTGGGAGATCCCTTTGCAGAGCGAAAGGGGCAAAGGTGCCATCCAGAAGGTATGCGAAATGAGATGGAGGATGGAGGTGATGCAGGCAGAAGCCCAGTCAAACGCTGTTGCAGGCTTGCAGCACCGTAGGAGCGCAGCGGCGCTCCTGCACGTCTCTCTTCGGGAGCCCGCCCGACGCGGGAGACGCACCGTGCGGATCGGCTGGGTTGCACGCATCTACACTGGTTGAGTCCATCCGCTGTCACTCGTACCTACCTTACTTCGAAAGGACCTGGGTTTCTCCATAACCCCAAGAAGAAAAAAAAAATCGGTGCCAGAAAGTGACGTGCCAGTTTGACAGATGACAGCTCTTTTCTCGTTGAAGAATTCGTGGAATGCCGCCCTCGGCTCTTCAATTAACCGGGCCTGGGATTAAGTTCAGAGCCAAGCAAGAGTTAGTAGGGCCCCTTGGCTCTTCTGACGCTTGGATCTCCCAATGACCCCCGGGTGTTTTCTTCAAATCGAGCATCGCAAAACAGGCTGCTATTTATTTCACATGACGAGCGAGGTCGGCTGTCGTTGGCCTTGTTCGGCACTGTATGTGTAGGTACTGGTATATAAACCAGCGATCCCGTGCACCTGAGCCTTGGGAGCTGGGGTATGCCATTCAACTATTGTTGACCTCAATAAGGTAGTGAGTGAGTGGTGTTTGTTGTTTGCGGCTAACGTCTGCATGTCCCAACTCCCGCCTTTCTGGGACACGACGATCTCAAAAGCCTCAAAAATAGCCGGCCGCCATTCAGAACTCTTGGAGTCCTGGGGACTTGCCCACAGTGCCAAGGGCCCAAGTCCCAACTGCCACCTGATTGCGGGCAACTAGTTAGAAATCTGTCATGCAGCAAGTCGGTCCTGCAGGCTGCTGAATGCTGATCATGCCGGCCGTCTCACAGCAGGGATGTCTCTGGGGTGGTTCGTCCCTAATAATCTACGCCGCGCCTGGACCTAGCCCTGCTTGCTCCTTCATGTCGCCGCGGGCCAGTGATTTGGACCGACGTCCGCCATGCGGAGTACATACTATGTAGTAATAATATTAGTGTGGCTGACATCTCATCCTCAGTCTGTCGCCGGAAGCCATGACGTGCAAAGCGCGCCGAAAGTCTCCCGTCCCGAACGAACTCCCAGATTGATCAGGCAAACACATCGATGAAGCGCTCAGCGATTACTACGGATGACCTACCCAACGGGCCGAACGGAGCAGCTTCTCAAGAATCTGACCGGAGTTGAGGAGGGGTCCACCGAAATTCAAAGCGTCGAGCGGGTCCCTTCCATTTCATGCCCCTGGCATTTGGCAACTTGCCGTGATTGACTGTGGCTTCCAGGTTGACTGCCCTTCAATGTGGTGGTGGAGGCCAGGTCATTTCCTGTGCTGCAGTCTGGCCCCAGGACAAGCGCCCGCCCAGCGGGCCAGCACAGCGCAGAGCATCCAGATTCAGCTTGTGGGGTCTGTTTGTTTGCTCATCTATATACGTAGGTATAATACGAGTGGTACACAATAACAATAGAACCTGCAGAGTCCCAGAGTGCCAGTTTTGCAGGAATCCAGAGGTGCGGACATGGAGCCTCAATGACGATGAATGGGAAGACGCACTGTGACGAGGCACAATTGGTACCATGGGCAACCACCGCCGAGGGAAAATCCTGGCGGGTGGTACATCATTGGCGGCGCGCAGTGCACCGGGGGCATGCAGACAGGACAGTCCGACAGAGCGACCGACCAGGAACTTGATGCCACCCCTGGACGTTGCATTCCCTCGGGGCTCCTCCTCCTCCTGCGCAGCGCTGGCAGTGCTGCTCCCAAGGCCGACCTGGAGCTGCTGCTAGCCTGTTCCAAGCCGCCGACAGGGAGATGGGCTGGGAACCTGGCAGGCTGGGCGCACAAGTCACCTCCCTCCTCGGGAAATATTGGGGAAGCCAATTTAGAACCTCTGAGGCGGTCGAACCGGGCGCCCGCCCGTTACTAGTACTACCTGCTGTGGGCTTGTGGGCTTGTGGGCTTGTCGTTCCCGCATGCCCACCTCACCAAGCTGACCTGAGGTACGAACTACGAAGTACCCGTGGGCAACTGGAGCATCCCGTCAGCTCCACCAGTGCTGTCGTTCCGGGTACAGAGAGTTCCAGGTTACTAGGTTCGGAGTGCTGAAGCCCACCAGCACCGGTCCCAACTCCCAAGCACCAAGCACCACTCACCTGGCAGCGCCTAATACCAGCTCCAGCCCATCGGACCAACCAACCACAACGCCGCATCCTTGCGACCAACGAGCCGCTCCAGAGGTCTCCTCTCTCCCGTCCCCCCCCGTCCGTCCTCCACACAACCACTGCCACTGCCACTGCCACTCTTCCAAACTCGCCAATTCCATCGACCGACGCCGACTTCGACAACGACGACGACGACGACGACGACGACTCGCCATTCGCAATCCCTGGCTCTGCGTCTCGTGTCGGCCTGCGTCCTCGGTCGACCGCTCGACTGTCCTCGTTCACCCCCCTTGCCAGCTTCCCGTCACTCCTGCTGGCCTCGTTGTCTGCTGGCCCGCCCCTTTCGCCCGTCAGCATGAATTCCCACAACGCCAACGATGTATCGCCTGAGGCGATGCAGGCGCGCATCCAACAGGCGCGCCGTGAAGCCGAGAATCTCAAAGACCGGATCAAGAGGAAGAAGGACGAGCTGGCCGACACAACACGTACGTTGCTCAATTGACGCTCTCGCCGCCTATGGCCGATGGGCCCTCAGCTAACCCCCCAGTACAGTGCGCGCCGTCGCCCAGCAGGCTCATGAGCCAATTCCCAAGAACCAACTCATGAAAGCGAAACGGACTCTGAAGGGCCATCTGGCCAAGATCTACGCCATGCACTGGTCCACCGACCGGAGACACCTCGTCTCCGCCTCCCAGGACGGCAAGCTCATCATCTGGGACGCCTACACCACCAACAAGGTCCACGCCATCCCTCTAAGGTCATCTTGGGTCATGACGTGCGCCTACGCTCCAAGCGGAAACTTCGTTGCCTGCGGTGGTTTGGACAACATCTGCAGCATCTACAACCTCAACCAGCAGCGCGACGGCCCCACGCGCGTCGCCCGCGAACTGTCAGGACACGCCGGCTACCTCTCCTGCTGCCGCTTTATCAACGACCGCAGTATCCTGACGTCTTCCGGTGACATGACATGCATGAAGTGGGACATTGAGACAGGCCAGAAGGTGACCGAGTTTGCCGACCATCTCGGCGATGTCATGAGCATCAGCCTCAACCCCACCAACCAGAATACCTTCATCTCGGGCGCCTGCGACGCTTTCGCCAAGATGTGGGATATCCGGGCGGGCAAGGCCGTCCAGACCTTCGCGGGCCACGAGTCGGACATCAACGCCATCCAGTTCTTCCCCGATGGGCACTCCTTTGTCACCGGCTCAGACGATGCCACCTGCCGGTTATTCGATATTCGCGCCGACCGCGAACTAAACCTCTATGGCGTACGCTGACCTCTCACATCTATTCTATCTCACGGATCGAATGCTGACAATTGATCCAGTCCGAATCTATCCTCTGCGGCATCACCTCCGTCGCTACATCCGTCTCGGGCCGTCTGCTGTTTGCTGGATACGACGACTTCGAGTGCAAGGTACGTCTCTGTGGAAGAATGGAGACCCCGCATTAGATAAACTGCTGACATATCGCCTCTAGGTTTGGGATGTTACTCGGGGTGAGAAGGTTGGCTCCCTCGTGGGCCACGACAACCGTGTGAGCTGCCTGGGTGTCAGCAATGACGGTATCAGCCTGTGTACGGGCTCGTGGGATTCTCTGGTAAGTTCCGTACCCTTGCGATGGCTGATTTGTATAGGCGCTGTTGTGGCGCCGCCATAACCGCCACCACGTTGGCATATGATCGTCCTCGCTAACTGTCAAACAGCTCAAAATCTGGGCCTACTAAACATCGAACGCGATTACGATGGACCTGTCGGGATACATTGACTCTGTTCCACGCCACAATTACATTTACCACCAGCATTCAAACGACGACTGTTACCGCCCTCGAAATCTAGGGGATCGACCGGACCCGCCCCTCGATGAAACGCTTGATTTAGCCATGCGATCACTGGCGTACGCAGGACGAATTAACGAACACCATAACTTCTCAAGCCGCCCAACCCCGACATACCGCATTTTCTTTTCTTTTTCAACTGACCTACGAACGATCCCCGGCGTGCACGGCGAGACACGAGCGGTGTCTGTCTTTGATTGTGGTGGTGGTCGTTGCAGGTAGCACTGGCCGATACGCGATACCTCTTGTTGTTTTGTTTCCCTCTGCTTGATCTGTTCCAGCAGCTCGAGAGACAAGGGAAGGCCCCCCTTTTCTCGTCTCATTTCCGCGGGCTGGTTTCTCCCCCCCCGTTATTCCCGACAAGCTTTGGTTGTTTGATAATTGGGTGGTTGTATTACATGACGGCTTTTCTCGTTATTTCCTTCCTCATTTCCTTGTGTCTTTTGGCTGTCCTCCTTCCTACCAACCGCCCCTGGGCTTCTCTCTCAGTATCAAGGCCTTGTTTTATTTCTTGGATCACGAGAAGAAGAGGACAACCGGTGAAAAAAAAACCCAAATTTGAAAGAAAAATATCAGAGATGTGGTGGCAGAGTGGCTGGATATTGTTGGACTGAAGTGGGTCGGTCATTTAGGAGACAGTGGTGAGCCTTGTATAGCGACGGGGGAACGAAGTAGAGAGGCACACATGTGGAGGGAGTGGAAGTTTGGTGGGAGAAGTCGAGAGAGTAATACACTACGATGATCCATATCAGCCGTTTTGTCTTTTGAGGGTCTGGATACCCGCGTTTAGTCTACGATCTTGGGGAGCGGCAAGGGGCGGGAGGAGGGTGGTGTATAGCAGGGAGCACGTTACATCGAACGGGCCGGAGGAGGACGATACCACGGCGAGGGGACCTGTCCCTCCCAGTTGTGTTTAGTGTTTCCTTGTTTTATTTTATTTGATACTGTTGAAGCGGGAGATTAGGAAAATAAAGGTTATTACTTACGTATGTGTCCATCAGACAGGATATCTGGATCCATCTTCGCCAACCAGTGTTACATCCTGGGAAACTACGAGGAACTCACAATGGTTGCACCGAGTGTATACTAAAACGGCCGGTGATATCCGAGTATGTAGGTACCTAATTTCTACCAGTATTTTTGCTTCTCCCTGTAGCACCAACTAATATACTATATACTCTTCTCTATATACTTATCTGATGTCCTCATGGCGTCAATGGTTACTGGGGTTGGAAACAGCATCATTGGAAATTCTATTTTCGAAAGAGGAAGCCCTCCTGGCCCTCCGCAGACTGAACCTAGTAACAGTATGGTAGTTCTTATTCCCTCATACGCCATCCAACTTGTTCTTCTTGCAAACGACACTCCAGTGATAGTCATGTGCCACCGAAGTCGACTTCGGTCACCGTCCTGATATCATCTTTGGTTCTGTTAGCAATCTTTAAGTTGCGCGGAAGAGCCACAGCTGTAAGTGCTACTTTCCCTAGTAGTTGGCCCAGGGCTGATAGACTCCACAAGCCCCTGCCCGTTACCATGCTTGTAGTTTCCAGCACCATTAAGGAGGCGGATAGACATGGGTTGTAAACTCATGGAAACCCTCCAGCGTATCCATCTTGCCAATGGCCTCGTCCTCAAACTTTTCACGGCTCATTTCCTTGGACTAGAGCAACCTACAGCCCCCTCCAGGTCCTTACCATCAACTAAGTGTTGCCTCCCTAGACATTCTACCGGAATGCGCTATATGTTATTCCCCTCGCGTGCTAGTTCACTGTTGCCACTAGTCTTCCCATTATGATGGCTATAATTGCAAAATGTGTCACGCCACATTCATGATCTGTGCCAGCTCAATCCCTAGTTCCGTGACACTTCTCTAGAGACTTGACCTTTTCATATATAGCCATCAATGTCATGTAAATATCCAACGCTCTCCGAGCAGCGTATGAATTTTTTTAACCCTCGAAATACTGACACATCATCAGAATTTTTGCAAGAGTCACCCTGTTATGACCTTTGCGCGACCATGGAGGCAGACCGCACTCACTTTCTATAGCACATCGGTGGCTTCTTAACAACCGTTGCCCTAGAGTCGGGGCTCGGTAATAGGTAAGTAGTATAATACTCTCTCAGATGGTATCCTGGCTAGATCAGCGTACTAGCTCGAAGCAATAGCAACGGCAGGTAGCACGCAGTAGTCACATAATATAGCCCCATAGTTTATGGGACAAGTTTAGGCACTTGAGTGAAATGATTCTGCTATAGAATGTACCTGTAGCCCAAGCTGCCCCTGCATCTACCTACTCTGGGATCGGACGACAACAGGCGCTCAGTCGAAACTGACAAGAAGATAACTCTAATCGGTAGATAAATTAGTCCCGGTTACATCTTCGTTGTGCGACGTATATCATAACGAAGACCACCTTGAGCAAAGAACGGAGTATCAACGCTAAGTGATTTTACCAGGAAGATTTTGAAGACCTCCATCTCTCAGAGGATTCCTGTTTAGTATAAGCAGCAATTGATATCTCTAGGTACTCCGAACTCCAGTACTGAGGCAGGCTGTGCATAGTGGCACAGGGTAGCTGACCAGTCTGCCAACAATAAAAAGGATGGAAGCATTTGACGACAGGAAATGTCTCGCGTAGAATGGAAAACATCTCTCTTCCCACAGGCCAAAACTCCCGAGGCCGAAAAAAAATGCCATGGAGATCTAGTAAGACATGCGGGATAATTGGATCTCCGTCCCCAGCGAGTATTTGCTGATTTTCAGGGAAGCGCAGCGGCGTAGCTCGTCCCGCCTGTCAAAAAGTGCCGGCATGAAACTAAGGGGTTCTGACTTCTGAGTGCCAGGCTGAGAAGAAGCAAGTTGGTGGATCGATCGTGACTCCCGGCCTGCTGACAACGCGCCTCATCTGAGCTTGGGGATGATGTTGGTTGAAGTGTCTCTTTCGACGGCAGCCATCTTTTGTAGTTGGTAAGACAGTGTGTTTGACCCGCGGGCGTTGAGTTACGCTCAGCTGTACTTTGTCCTTTCGAGGTATACGAGTACATTGTTGATCTTTGCCTCACCGTTGGGCTTGCAACTTTTCTGTGCGCTTTTGTGATACGAAGCACATGACATTGTGTGGGAGATGCACATAACAACTGATGGTGGTGGAGTAGATGTTCCTCGTATCTTCGTGCCGGTGGCAGCGATCCTACGAGGCTTTCTCAAGCTTTTACGAGCTGCGGGACCTGTAGGCCATGTCCAACATGAAACATAGTTGCGAGACAGGCAGACAAGGGACCGAGGCGGGTGTGTGGGGGGCTCCATGCCGGCATTCGCATGATCGTGTCCGCAGCGGTGAAACAGCATGACACCGACGGGTCACTAGTAGTTGCTAGAGGGTGCAAAATCCGCAATGCTCGTTCCTCGTTATGATTCGGATCTATGGAGAGAGACAAGGATTTCGACGTTGCAGACACGCGACTATTATTAGAGATGTTTCGTGACCGGTAAAGTTTGTACGGGCCCACAGAGATGAAGTTTGTTAGGACTCTTGGAGTGAGGGTTATTGAGGGTTGAAACTGCCTCATAGATCTGGCGAGATGTCACATTGGATGGCTCCTGCCGCGTAGTCTAGGCGCCCCGGGAGGTGCACAAGAACCGGTGGGAGGGTGCAGACGATGATGCGATGGGTAAGGTAGGTAGGTAGGTACGTCGGCACGTGAAGCGTTTGTATGTACCCGGAAATTCCGGCTGTATCAATGCGTGCATTCGTACTCGTACCTACAAGTACGCCAGTCCTTATCCCCGGATCTGAATGGTGATTTCCACCCATCATGCCACGCGAGGATTGTCTCGTAAGTCTCAGAACCCTTATTAGGGGGCAAAGACTTCACACCGCGATCATCACCGAGTAGTACCTACAGGTGAGCACGGATAGATGGCAGCGTAGCATTGCCACCGCTATCTGTGAGTGATGCAGAGTGCAGGCAATCAGACTTTTGGCTCCCCGAGTCCCGCCTAGATCCTGGTCGACCACACGTGTCCTGGCGTACTTCCGCAACATGCCCCTGACGAACCCCTGTTCTGCTCGGAATGCTGACCTGCCATTACTACGAAGAGTGTTGGCTCTTCTCTTGGGGCCACCGCCGCCGCAGCACGGGCTGAGCCTCTAAGGAACGACAACGCCACTGACGAACCACCTCAGCTCTCCTGTCGTCCCCCCGATGATAGCAGCCCAACTCATCCTGCGTTGTTGCATCCATCAGCTCGAATCCCCTTGCCCTGCAGCCCCAAACACCGCCACTGTGCCCTCTCCTTGCTTTATCCGGAACACCAACGACCTGTCATCCGCCAGTGGACTTTTCTCCCTCCCTGCTGTTTGCTTCTCAGGGTGTCTGGTCTCGACTCGGCCCTCAGTTTTTTCCCCACTCCTTCCAGAAGCGACCCCAGTTCTGACAACCTCCGCCGACGCCTAAGCGCAAAAGTCAAAAAGTTGGCCCTACCTCCACCTCTCCGTCCTCCCGTCCCTCCCCCCTCCCATCCTTGGGTCGCCCCTCTCGTTGTCCTAGGACCAACCAATCTTTTATCAAGCCGCGCATCTTGTTTGGCATACCCCTTGATCTCCCTGGAATACATAGTACATTAATCGCCCAACATGACGACGACCGCCGCCCAGGACGAGTTCAACGATCTCGTCGCAAAGAACACCACCGATCGTGCGACGACCCACCCGGAAGATCGCAACGACCAAGACCTCAAGCCTCAGCAGGATCTGACGGAAGAGGACGAGTATCGCCAGGCCCAGGTCGACGCTGCCATGGGCATGAGCGCAGGCGATCGTGCACACCTCAACCTACCCCCGGCATCTTTCGACAACGGCCGGTCCACCGGAGTCAAGGGTGTTATTGCTGATGCGCGGAGTTACGAAACAGCGCGCAAGAGCAAGTGGAAGAACCGGGTGCAGGCCGCCCGGCGCAGCATATTTGGTCTTGACGGCGTCGCGCAACAATCCCTCAAGAGCGAGAGTGACACAGACGAGGACGGCAAGAGCGGTAGCGACGATGATGCCTTTTTGGCCCAGTGGCGTGAGAGCCGCAGGCGGGAACTCGAGGCCGAGGCCACCAAGGGCATCAGGAACCGGAGGACCAGCCCTAGCGTCCGCGAATACGGTCGGCTGGACGAGGTAGATGCGCTGGGTTATCTGGATGCTATCGAGAAGGTCACTCGCGAAACTACTGTCGTTGTGTTTGTCTATGATCACGAGGTGAGAAACGCCCCAATGGCCACATGTGACTACGACTCGACTAACCCCAGAAGTGTGAGGTATCGGCAACAGTAGAATCTGCGATGATGCCTCTAGTCAAGACCTATAGGTCCATCCATTTCGTCAAGGTTTACTACGACGACATCGATTTCGATCCTGCGGCCGTGCCATCCATCCTAGCCTACCGGAATCAAGGTGACCTCGTTGCCAATCTGACGGGGATCATCGAGATGATCCCGGACGACGACAATTTCAGTTCTGGCTCCTTGAAGAAGCTCTTCCAGCAGCACGGCGTTCTATAGAGCTTTTCGGCCGAGCATACTGTGTACATCTATGTTTTGACGGACCTTGCGACATTTTCCCCTGTATGACTTGAGAATTTAGCTCGCTTCGGGCGTCTCGCTGCATTGATACCCCCTTCCTTCCCCCCATAGTTTAAAACGGCTGCTGGAAATATGGTGGCATTGGACGGCTTTCTATCTTCGAATTTGTGACATCTTTTCTTCTCATTTGTTTTGGGCAGGAGTTCTCAGACGGTTATCGACTGGGTGGCATTGGTTTTGTGCTGGCATTTTGTTTTAGAGGCGGATGATGGGATGATCTGGACGCTCTTGGCGAAGAACTCTGGACGCTGCATGAGTTGACGGAATGACAAAACGGTACCTGGGAATTTGAGTACCCTGATGCCGATCAATAAGTACTGCGAGGACAACTGAGACTATTTGCATACTAGTACACAGGTGACATGATGTTGAATGTGATAAACATATCAGGCTCGTTCCTTGTTCCCGGCTCACTCACAGCATACGTGACTATAATATGAGAAGCTCTCTATTGGGCTCCTGGGTCAAGGAAATCCCTTGCTCAAGGTTGTCTTCAATACGGGTGCCATATTATTACTAGTACACTATGCCCCTGCGTCCCCCAGCATGGGTCTGTGAGACGTGGGAGCTTCTCGTCGAGGTGTTGTCTCACCACCATGGCGGAAATGTATGAAGCTGTGGCGATGCTCGAGCGCCCTGGAACCTGGCATACCCACGTGGGTACTCACCAAAGGCTCCGTGGCACTCCTAAGCCCAATGATGGTCCGGAAGAGTCATAAACTGATGGGAAATTTGCCAGCTGTCGTTGGGCCAAGGTTCGCTCGTTGTGACGATAACGCGAGGTGTCAAGTTTCTCACGTCACGCTAAGCACTTTTACCTGATGGGACCCGTAACAGTGCCGCCCCGCGCGGGACCAAGAGCGCCGCAGCTGCCATAGCAGGGGATCCATGTATCAAATATCCATCATCATTAACAGCGCAGGCACAATGGGCCAGAAATGATAACTTTGGAGATCTTGAGCTAGGTAGCCTTATGAGCATCGAGAAGGAAGGAGCGACGTTCAGAGTATTGGGAGTGAGTGGTTGGATGGGCGGGCACCTTGTGAGGAGGACAAGAATCATCTGGAGGCAGCGCCACTTTGACGGGAGGCGCTCGGAGGGAGAGAGCGGGGCACTGGGCATCATGTGGTCCAGCACTTTGAGGGTCCAATCCAATCCAGAACCTTACCAGCCGCGACAATGCGAAGGTTGGGTAATTCAGTTAGGTATCAGGCAGCACAGCTGGCCCTTCTGCCTTGTTGAGATTTGGTCATCCTGTTGCATCTTGTCTGTGCCTCTTATACATACCTCAAGTATCAAGTTGAAGTGAATATTCCCTCGGTCCTACCTGGGAGGCTGAGTGAAACGAAGCAAGACCTATATTCGCAGCTGGTCCCCATGTCAAGTGGGGGTAATCTGACATCACTACCTCGTTATCTCTACTACGCGCGCTGATAGCGACGCGGTCTACATTGGCCGAGTCACCCGCGATAAAGCATCACCTGGTATTTGTACCTACCTCAAGTGCGTCTTACCCCGCCCCCTCCCTATGTTCTTCACTTCACTTTGGGTGAGTGTAAGCCTTAGTGGGCAGGCAGCAAACGGATGACTGGGCTGAATGCCAAACATGCGTGGTTGACTGCAGTTGCAGTTGGGTTGCTGGGCGAGTGAAGCAAGGGTGAGGTACACTGCTGGCGTCGTAGTGGCATCCAGTGACTTTCCACATGGCCTTCCCTGGCCTTGCTTCCGACCTCCTCCATCTGTCCCTTCCAACCTTCAACTTCTCCCTATCTGGCATTTTCTCCTCAGAATCTTCATTCTCTCCCCTTCTGTGTGCGACTCGCCCGCAACATTTTCTCTTCTCCAGCCCACAACTGCTAGGCGTTGTGAGCAGCCCTGGTTCTCGGGTCTCCCTCACGGCTATCAACGCCGTTTCGTGCCAGGCCCTGGCGCTTGCTCCCTAACGACCTATTTCCACGCATGGGCACCCATAGAGCGCCTATGATGTGAAGCGGCAGATAGAGTCTCTGACCTGTTTTGTTTCGGTAGGATGGAACAGCAGGACAAGCCTGCCTCGATATCACACTTCACGGAAGGAGTGCCAACCCGGCATTTGCAACAGCAACAGAACCACTCACAGCATCAACGTGAAACGAGGGACCTCTCTGCCTCTCCTCCACCCCCAACATCTCCGTCTTGCGAACAGACTGGCGACTCCCTCTCTACATCCGAGCCGTCCCTACGATTCCCCCGTCCCGTAGGAAGCCGACATCTCGCCAACTGGATCTCCACCAGTGATCCCGACATCATGCGCATCACGTCCCACCCCACCGAGGATACTGGCCTAGCCAACTCCACATATGAGCTTATCTCCGGCGTTGAAGAAGGCGAGACTTGGTCCCAGGATGGGAACGATCACGAATATATAAGCGAGTCGGTCAGCTCGCTCGATCATCATCGTCCCGACGATGTTCAAAGCCTCGCAGATACCGAGCAGATGACCGATGACGAGTTTACACCGATGCCTGCCTCGGCGTCCCCCAGCCATTCTCCTGCGTCTGCGGCCCTGGACTCAGCATCGACTGCCTTGCCTGACGATGATAACTCTGATTCTGGGTCGGATTCTGGGTCGGATTCTGGGTCGGAGGCTTCTCGCTCATCTCTTGAGTATACACAGCAGAGTCTCAGGGCTCCCTCCATGAGTACACCCGAGGCTAGCAAGATTTACGAGCGGCCTTCTTCAATGCATCCGACCCTTGAATTCCTTCTCGAGCTTTATACTACATGGATTGCCTGGGCCAAGAACCATGTGCAATACATTCGACGGGGCCTGGGGGATGGCAGTGTGACCATGGTACATCCCACTATTGTCATTTTGGGGCTTGTCCAAGTTTTGGCTTTTGGCCTTGTCATTCACTCCGCCCTGAGCATCATAAGACCCGCTCTCACGAATGTGTACCAGGCACCACCCGTGCCGCCCGTCACCACTGCACCAGGTGCTCCGGCGCTTCGCGCCTCCCCATCGTCCACTCCCTCCTCAAAGAATCTTAGCACTTCTAACTCTAGCACGGAGCTCACTTTGCGCTATGATGATGATGAGAGAGCCATGGACTGGCTTTTTGGCTCGAGGAAGCCAGAAGTAACTTTTAGCGCTCAACCAGACAATGTTTTCCTTGCGCGAATCCCCGAGGAGATCAAGAAGGTCTGGACTGCCAACGGCTGCGTGGAATTTACGGCAGCAAGGGATGGTCAGCTAGTCAAGACTGCCATGGACTCTGTTAGGGACGGTATGCTCCTCAGGTTCCCAAGATGGGAGGCATATGGCGTCGTCGACCTGACATTTGAGGCCACTTGCAACCCTGTTGTGAAGAAGGTGGTTAAGGTCCGCTTCGTCAAAGGAATGCGGGAGGGGGTGCTTGAATTGACAAAGCACGCTGTCAAAGACCTGGCTCCCGTGGCGCAGCAAGGACTTGCTGTGATCAAAAAGGTTGTGGAACCCGCCCGGGAGTCTTTTATCAAGTACACCCAGGCTCTCTTCCAGCTCACAAATGCTGATGAGCTAGTGGTGATGAAGGACGGAATACCGAATCTGGTTTCGATGGGCTATGGCAATCTCCGAAACGAGCTCTCTCGCGCCTCTGAAGGGTTCAAAGGCGCTCAGAAGCATGCAGCTGACTTGGTTCACGACGTCCAGACCAGGCTACAGCTTCAGTTACTTAACGCGCAGATCTCTGCCAAACTCTCGTGGTTGTCTATCATCAGAAATAAAGACGAACATGACGAGTATCTTCGCAAGGCTACCAGCTTCATGAACAGCAAAGAGGCAGCAATTAGGGAGAGGCGGTCACGGGCCGCTTAGAACGGTGGCCGTTTATGATTCTTCTGAGAGCTCCTCCAGACATGGAGAAGGACACACCTGGTTCATACGTGCCGAGATTTTGTTTGCAACTGGTGGGCGCAATGGGTGGACTAATGGTACTGAATTTTGCATTTTATTTGGACGGAACAACTCTTGGGTGGAAGATTTGTCGCCGTCCTCTACACGCACAGGAACTCACGGACTGGGCTTGACTGGAGTTTTCGGTATGGTGGAAGGTCTCCTTTCCCCTTTTCTCTTTTGAGAAATCATGTATATGGAAGACTCTACTTTCTCCTATGATCTGGCCCACACAGTATCCTGGATCGGTTATTATATGATAGTCAATACGTACCCCCCCCCCCAAATGCCTTTGCGCTTTGCCATATCCGAGTGACGAGTTCCGAGTATGAATAAGTAGGAGTAGGTATCACTGGTGTAACTTGGAATGGGCACCATGCGCTCTAATGGCAACTTCACACAGCCTTTTCTGGTTTAGTGCATCTGGGACAGACGCAAGTAGTACCAGATTCCCTAACTTTTCAAGCTTTAGCATCGTGACTCTGTTGCGCCGTAACAATGATAGATGTGCAAAATCTGGCTGGCTGCGTTGCTTGTCGGGCAGCAGTGCTTCTTGTCACGTCAGGATTAACAGTGGCGAGAGAAAGCAACCCCTCGTTGGCAATCAGTCCTGGAAGGGAGCCCCACATCGGAAGGAAGCCTTGAGAGTCGCAATGGGAGAGACCCCCCAATCAGTGCGGACTTGCAATTTCTCCCCCGCTAACGTGTGAGGGGCAAAACAGAACCGCTCGACCACCACCAGCACCACAACCGACTTTTTTCCACCAGTTTCTACACCTGCGCGCCCCGTGGACAAGTAACTGCAGCACTTTCGCGTTTATTATCATTTTCAATACCAGGTAAGTCAGGACTGACCATGGGACACGGAAGACCGGAGAAGTGCGACGACTGACGCACGGCGGGGGGCGCGGGCAACAGATTTTTGAACAAGACGAATCAAGATGTCTGGCGCCGAAGCTACTGAGCCCAAGGTCGAGGAGACCAAGCCGGCCGAGGAGACCAAGCCTACCGAGACGGTATGCGACCCCATAGCGATCAGAAAGAACATGGCTGCCCGTTGGCCTGCGACCTGAACGATGCAAAGAATTTGTTGCTGACGTTGGAGATTGGTATGGACAGCCCGCTGCTGAGGAGAGCAAGCCCGTGACCTCGTCGGCCGTCTTCTCCATGTTTGGAGGTGGCGAGAAGAAGGAGAAGAAGGAGGATGAGGATCGCGGCGACACCTCTGGCAGCGCAAAGGCCCAGCGCGACGCTGCCAAGGAGGAGGTTTGTCCCCCC